>BLSH010002386.1:357676-386908 GCA_018402905.1 Glandirana rugosa
TCTGATTTCGAAGATATGTTACAAACAAACACCGTTTTAAGTAAGTAAACTAAAAGATTGACAACCCCCCCTGTGTAGTTGCAAAGACTGACTACAGTCAGAAACGTTGATGTGTCCCCCCCAACAGTTAGAAAATCAAATGAATGAATTTTGCCACAAACAAACATTGTATAGAAGCTTTAGTCTCGTACACAGCCATATTTTATGACGAATAAGGAAAATTGCCTCCCGGAACCAATTGCTGCCTTGTAGGGGGTCACTGACCTAAACTATGAAGAAAGAAGGGCTCAAATTTATTACATTCTGACCAAGAAAATAGCCAGGGTAACATTGTGTCCATAGTAAGAAACAGCGACAGTAAATAATACTGCATTGATGTAGAGTTCATGCAATACTTTGTATTGGGTAACTGAAACCATGAAAGAGGACCTTCTATTATTATTATATTTAAAAAAAAAATGTAAATGCTATGCAGAGTTTGGATTAATAGCAATGCAATGTTTGTAAAATTTAAATTGAGCTCTACTGATTTTCATCTCTGATGAATCTATGACGCCAAAAAACGAGCTAATTAATATCATTTGTAATATTCACTTATTTATTTTTTTATTTATGTTATTTTTATTTAATTGTTTTTATTTAACATGCACATGAATAAAGGCTAAAAATGCCCTTTTAAGACTATTATGAATATTATTTATTACCAGAATTGTTAATTAACCACTTCAGCCCCAGAAGGATTTCCCAGTTTAGGACCAGAGCACTTTTTGTGATTCGGCACTGCGTCGCTTTAACTGACAATTGCGCGGTCGTGCGACGTTGTACCCAAACAAAATTTACTTCATTTTTTTCCCCACAAATAGAACTTTCTTTTGGTGGTATTTGATGCCCTCCGCGTCATTTCTGATCACCGCTATAAACAAAAAAAGAGCAACAATTTTGCAAAAAAAAAAACCCAATATTTCTTACTTTTTCCTAAAATACAAATCCAAAAAAAAAATATATAAAAACATTTTTTTTCATAGGTTTTGGCCGATTTATATTCCTCATAGTTTTGGTAAAAAAAAAATCGGAATCAGCGTCTATTGATTAGTTTGCGCAAAAGTGGCCGCGTTTACGAATGATGAGAATTCATTTATGGGGTTTTTATTTTTTTTTTATATTTTACTAGTAATGGCAGTAATGGCAGTGATCTGCGATTTTAGCGGTAATGCAATATTGTGGCGGACATGTTGGACCATTTTGACACTTTTTTGGGACCATTTGCATTTATACAGCGATCAGTGCTATCAGTGCCATTGGCAGTGAAGGGGTTAACCTGGAGGGGGCGCTCTAAGGGGTATCTGTGTTCCCTCAGTGTGTTCTAACTGTATGGGGGCTGGGCTGGCAGGGGGAGGGGAGTGATCACGGCTCCCATATACAGGAAGCCTGTGATCACAGCCCTTCCCCCTCTGTCAGAACAGAGATCCATGTTTACTTACACGGACCTTCGTTCTTTCACTGCGGGGGGCCATCGCGTGCAGCCGGCGGAGATCGAGTCCACCCTACCCGCTCCCTGGACCCCCCGGAAAACACAGTGAGCGTGTTAGCGCGCCTCCAGCGCCGCGCGCTCACGATACTCGTTCTTGCGGCCGCCGTCAGGTGACGGCGGTTTGCGATAACGAACCACTTTATCACGTCAAGCCATGGCAGGCGGTCGGCAAGTAGTTAAGTGTATCTAAAGCCCACAAATTTTTGTTTTAAATCGTATGTTGAGGAGTTAGCTCCCATGTCAAGTTTTTAATGCTGTGCCCCTGACGGGAAGAGATTCACTCTCTCGGTTTGTCCTTGTGACCACTGTCTCATTGTCTCTTGGACAGACAGTAAAGAAAAATGCACAATTTTGAGTTGCCACCTGAACAGGATGAGAGGCAAAATCTTCCAATGGGGACACTTTTTAGAAATATAGAAGAGTAACGGCAGAAAGAGGTCCATCAAGTTTGCCTTATTTTTTTATTTCTATAAGAGTTTTTTTTTTTAACTTTGTATCTGAAAGTTTTGAGTTGCCACCTGAACAAGATGAGAAGGAAAATCTTCTAACGGAGACACTTTTTAGAAACATAGAAAGGAAGAAAAGAGGCAGCAGAATAAAGACCAACAGGTCCATCAAGTCTTCCCCCGTTTTTTTATTTACACCGTATCTGTGTACCATATGTTTTTTTTCCCCCTTTTTTTCTGAGAAAAAAATTAGGGTTGCCACCTAAACAGAATAATCTTCCAATGGAGATGCTGAAAATTGGGCATTTCTCTTAATTTGAAGAGATTTCCCCTCATTTCCTGTTGTTTTTGCAGAACAGGAAAAGAAGGGAAAATTGCCCAAATAGTAAACAGAGCGCATAAAAACTTTTGTTTGAGAGAAAGTTTTGAGTGGCCATTTGAACAGGATGAGATGGAAAATCTTCCAACGGGGACACTTGCTAGAAACACAGAAAGGAAGAAACGTGATGGCAGAATAAAGACCAAGTGGTCCATCAAGTCTGTCCCATTTTTTATTGATATATATATATTTTTTTATTTATTTCTCTTTATTTTTTTATCTGAGAGAACATTTTGAGTTGCCACCTGAACAGCATGGGAGAGAAAATCCTACAACGGAGGCACTTTTTAGAAACATAGAAATGAAGATGAGTAAAGGTAGAATAAAGACCAAGTGGTCCATCAAGTCTGCCCCGTTTTGTTTTAATTATATATGATTTTTTTTTTCTGAGAAAAAAATTAGAGTTGCCATCTGAACAAGATAAGAGGGGATATCTTCCAATGGAGATACTTGTTCTGCTGAAAACTGTCTAAGAGGCGATTTCCCTTCATTTTGGAGAGATTTCCTCTTACTTCCTGTTGTGTTTGCAGAACAGGAAATGAAGGGAAAATTTCCCGATAAAAAAAAAAAATTGTCATGTTTTTAAAAATATTTCTATGCTAATCCAAAATGAAAAAACAAAATTAAAGCTGATGTCCAAAAAGGATTAAAACTCATACAGAGTCTTAATTTTTTAACATTTGATTACAATAGAATAAAAATGAGCTTATTATGTGCTTTGCAGCAATTGTATATTTGAAATAAAGCCATTCTGGTTAAGTAGAACAGTGGGCAAAGAATCGTATCAAATGGCCCCCTGTGACTTTTAAACTCCTTATCTCCCCCGTTCTCTACACTTGTACTAGTAAATATAATAATAGAAGTTTTCATCTGAATTAAATTACAATGAAAGATTTCTAAATACAATGAACAATAGAAAAACAAAGGAGCCTGCACCACTAAAGGGTTCAAGAAAAAAACGGACATACTAAATGATCTAACTACCAAAACTACCCTCTAAAATAATTCCGTACTGCTAAGAATACATTTTAATAACATTATAGAGAAAAGGTCAAATAACTATTTTTCTAACACTTTTGGATTTTTTTCTTCACAGATTTTTTTTTTAGAAGATAATTTTGGTAGTAGGGTGAAATTTCGAAAAAAAAAAAAAAAGAAAATAAAAAAATAAAGGAAGAGAGCCAAACCCTCCTCCTTCTGCATTTTCTAAAACAAATGTGTGATATAGGAAAAAAAAAGAGAAGCAATCAAACACAGTTATTATTTCTCTACGATCATTTTTGGATTTATTCTTCACACTGCAGATTTTTTTTCTTTTTAGAGGATAATTTTGGTCGTTTGGTTAGATTGCTAAATACAACAAGGGAAATGACTAAAGCAAAATTTCCCTCCTAATTTTGCATTTTCTATAACTAATGTGTGGTAAAGGGGGGAAAAAGTATTTGTAAAAACAGAACTTGGAATTAAATTTGTTTCTAAAGCTTCTTCTCGGATAGCACCAAGATCTAATACGGCTGGGTTGTGGTTCTGTAGCTTACAATTGACCAGGGTACTATTTATTAGAACTGCGATCAAATCCCAGCAGTCTTGGCACCAATGGAGCTTACAATCTAATGTTCACATATGGTCAAATCTGATTACACAGAGTATTAGGCTGTAAGCTGTAAGACGATCATGGGGAATATTTAGCCAGAGAACTGGCACTTTTTTGCCACTGTTGGAGGATTTGTCACTTTTATTATTATTATACAGGATTTAAATAGTGCCAAATGTATGCACAGCACTGTACAAAATAAAGGCAGACAGGTCATTTACAACACAATACAGATAGGACAGCGCCCCAGGACAATAGGATACTTATGCCCCGTACACACGATCCGAAAATCGGATCACAGATCGTCCATTTTTTTTTGCATGCTACTCTCAGATCGAATCGGAAGAATGTACTAAAGTCACGAAAATTCTCTTAGGACAGAATAAAAAATCTGAAGTGATGTCATGTGTTGTAGTGGATTTGTATTGTATTGTCGGATGACAACTGTACTGATTAAATGAAAATCGTAGGATCGGGCACTATACGATCAAAATTTTCATGCTTGTCCGATCGAATATTATCTGATCAACTGTCGTGATCGGCTCTCGTAAGCTGTGTACTAACGATCCGATTATCGTACGATCGCATCGTATGCGGTATTTTTCGTCCGATTTTCGGATCGTGTGTACGGGCCATTGGGGTCAAGGCTTTTATCAGTGGGAACATTGGGAAATCCAGTTCCAGCACCTTTAGCAGTGAATATATGTAATGCAAGGGGTGCTCGGGGGTTTATTGAAGCTGGCTGCTGGAGAATCTATTGTTCCTGGAGGGGATCTATTTTTGCGTGGTGGAGGTCTATTATTGTTGCTGGTAGGGAAAATGTTGTTGCTTGAGGGGGAGGGGGTGCTTATGTTGCTAGTGGGGTTAGTTGTTGCTGGAAGGGATCTACTGTTGAGGGAGGGGTCTATTGTTGCTAACTGTTGGGGATCTATTGTTGCTGGAGGGCATTCATTTTTGAGAACCAACTTTGGCAGGTTCCTTAAGGAGCGAGGTCCACCTTGCTTTGGGCCTAAGTAGACCGGAGTCCTGCCCTGGGGGTTCAGGGATTGAGGCCCTTCCTGTTTGGTGGTTGAACCATTACAGTACCCTCGTGCACTTTGATGCACTGTGATTTCACAGTTCACTTTTTTTTATTTTGAATAGTTTTAATTGTTTTTTCAAAAATACAAAAATCACATTAAACAGTGAGTAAGGGAAGGCCTTACCAAGAGCATATACACATCTGGATAACATAAACAAGTACATAGACCAAGAAAACCCGATCAAAAATTTAGCACCATAATACGGGGAGCTGCGGAGCCGGCCCCGCAACCTCCACTAGACACCCCATCTGGGTTCAAGCTGTGTCCAGAGGCGGGGAAGGGCACCGACCCCCGCAAACCCACCGAATGCTAGTGGGCCATGGGCCATAAGAAAAACAAACCAGTAGTAGGAAACGATCTCTTCACAGTTCACTTTTTTGTTCACAGGGTTTGACAAGCACCAAACCGTGGTGCTCAGCTAAAAAAAAAAAAAAACACGGTTGGCCAAGATATTATTTATGTGATCACTGTAGGTATGAGTAATTATTTGCCTGGCAGGAAAATGCAGAAGAACTGGAGTTACAAAAGCAAAAACATTCCAGGCTGGTTACACAAGGGATTAAATTGTAATGGTCACACAATCTGAAAATCCTAAGGGATAATTACCAAACACTGGACTAATAGTGGAGTTGCCAATAAAGACCGAAGCTGCACTTTGCCCGTGAACACTTTATTGGTGCTTGTACTGGCCACATTCACTCACCTTGCTTCTTAGCTATCTTCTGACTCATGCCATTCTGTACAAAAATGAAGCTGAGGCGATGGGTATAAATTTTTGGTAAATCAGATTATAACAGGGTACAGTGGCTCCGGTGAGACTGCTGTCCACAAAATGAGACACAGTCAGGGAATTCCTGTTAGCCAGTGTTTGCACCAGGCCTATTTAACCACTTCAATACCGGGCACTTTCACCCCCTTCCTTCCCAGACCAATTTTCAGCTTTCAGCACTGTTGCAGTTTGAATAACAATTGCGCAGTCGTGCAACGATGTACCCAAATTAAATTTTTCTCATTGTTTTTCACACAAATAGATCTTTCCTTTGGTGGTATTTAATCACCTCTGGGTTTTTTTATTTTTTGTGCTACAAATTAAAAAATACTGAACATTTTAAAAAGCAATGCATTTTTCTTAGTTTCTGTTATAAAATTTTGCAAATAAGTAATTATCTCTCTTTATAAATTTTGACCAAAAATGATACTGCTACATTTCTTTGATAAAAATAACCCAAACAGGGTTTATTTGGTGTTGGCGGTGATGGGGGACAGACAGAAGTTTTGTGTATGGTGACAGATGTGATGGGGGACATACAGATGTTTTGGGGACTGTTTTATGGGGACACTGACATGTATGGGGACAGGGGTATCAGTGGTGCTTGGTGCACTGTGTGTGGGGCGATCTGTGAGAGCTCTCTGTATAAAATTATCTTCATACAGAGAGTTGTCACAGAGCTGCAGCTTCCCCCCCCCCCCCCCGCACTGAGCTCTCACTGAGTTCGGCGGGGGGGGGGGGGGACTGTCACAGAGACACGTGTCTCTGTTTACATTGTGACGGCTGTGATTGGACACAGCCGTCACGTGATCAGGAGGGCCAATCACAGTGCCCATATCCCGATCTGTGCTCGGCCAGATCTTGTGATCATAATGATCACAGGATCGAGCCGCAGTGCGCCTCATGGCCGCGCTGCGAGCACCCATTCTGAAGGACATACATGAATGTCCACTCAGAACGGCATGGCTCCCATCCAGCTGTATATGTACAGTGGCCGGGTGCGTGGTGGTTAAGGGATGCTAAGTGTCGATGCTGCCTGGTCTACAGCGTGTTCTGACCTGTGTCCTGCATCTGATTCCTGTTACTGACCCGGTTCTTGCCTTATATGATCTTGGATACTGTCTGTACAGCTGTCTCCCAGTTCCTGACCTCAGCTCTAAGCCTGGTACACATGGGCCAAATATCAACCAGTATCGGCCAGTTCAACAGAAACCAACCACCATACAGCCCGTGTGTACACCAGCTTGTCCAACAGAAGCCGACTGAACTGCCAGCTTCTGTCAAACGGGCATGCTGGAAAACCAGCATCTGATCGCCATCTGATCAGTGCTGGCAGCCAATGGCTGTGAGCACTAACCGGTGTGTTCTGGCGAAGTCCCCCTGTCAAAACACAATAGCTCAATGGGGAGATTGCTGTACTAACATTGCAAACTCCTTCGTTTTTCTTTAGTTCAGCCTGCTGAGTTGAACAGAAAAAAAATGGATAGTGTGTACCAGGAATTATCCACGACTTGGATTCAGCTAATGGACAAGATGAATAGGCGCAGGGCCTGGCATAGAATTTAACGGCTTGGTGATGGCGGCAATTCTGCAGATAGGCAGCACTCCTATGGGATAGCCATATCCGAACACTGGAAACAAGAAGACAGAGAAGACGCCTCTAGGTGCAGATGTTAAAAGGTTTATTATGCGAAATCAAGATTATCAAACTCACATGTATCAGGGGAAAATAAGCATGTCCGCATACATGTCTGCAAAAGGACGTTGACATGTATGCGGACATGCTTATTTTCCCCTGATACATGTGAGTTTGATAATCTTGATTTCGCATAATAAACCTTTTAACATCTGCACCTAGAGGCGCCTTCTCTGTCTTCTTGGATTCAGCTAATGGTTCTGCTCTCTGCTGACCCTGGCTATTTCTGTGTCACCACTACTGCCTCTGATTTGGCTCCACACTGCTACCAAATGCCAGCTTTGGACGGATCTAGAATCAGCTCCAGTCATCTATGCCTATTCCTGTCACCTGCTCAATAGGATCACTTGTTGACTCTGCCCTCCTGAACTTACGTCTCAACCGGAGTTCCCTCTTAACTTCCGCTGGTTCCCCTTGTAGTGCTGCTGCTCCCTCGATGAACACAGGCCAGATGTTCTGCTGGATCTTCCGGGTCTGCATCTCCAGTCCAAGGTCCTGCCATCCACATCTACTGGCACTCGTGTCCCTCGGCACTGCCTGTTCTACTTCCAGAGGTGCTTGGGCTGGAGATACAAAAGAGGCCACCCTCATCATTTCAGTCTCCTATCAGGTAAGTGACAGACACTCTTTAGTAAAGGAATCAAGAATTGAGAACCAATGCATATACAATCTAACAAGAGTGCCAAATGGAAGGTCCAAGAGTCCAAAATATGTTAATAACAATATTGGTTCACAGCAAGATAACACAAAACAACCAGCCAGTTTTGGGGCCAAACAAATACCCCCTTCTTCACGGCCTACAATACAGACATGATGTGTCCATTCCATAGCCCTGAAGAAGGGAGAGAGTGATGTGCCCCTGAAACACGTTGGCTGTTTTATGTTATCTGTTTGAGAACCAATAGTAATCAAGGTTATTTCCCGCCTTGACTACTGCAACTCTCTCCTCACTGGTCTACCTTTACACAGGCTATCCCCCCAATCGGTCCATCATGAATGCTGCTGCCAGACTAATACCCCTTACTAAGGCTGCACTGCAGCCGTCCGAGCATTAGCAGTAAAGCGACGCTCATTTTAGCAGCACGTTACTGCTGTTATAGTGGCACTTTGGCGCCACTATTCAGGTGGTAGCGGGGCACTTTTAACCCCCAATAAGTGGTTAAAAGAGGTTAAAAGCACCCATGTTGCGGCGCTTCTGAGTGATTTTCAGCCGATTTGGAAGCGCTGGCCATTCATTTCAATGGGAAGGGGTGGTTTGGGAGGGGGGTATACACCGCTCCTTAACCGCCCCAAAGATGCTGTTTGCAGGACTTTTTCTAACGTCCTGCAAGCGCACTGCTTTCACACTGGGGTGGCAGGGGAGGCAGTTTTCAGGTCCTTTACAGGCGCCATTTCTAGTGCTAAAATGCCTGAAAACTACCTCAGCGTGAAAGGGGTCTATCCGATCCATGACTGTTGCCTATCTCTGCCAATCTCTCCACTGGCTTCCCCTACCCCACCGTAAAAAATTCAAAATACTAACCACAACATCCATGGCCATCCACAACATCACCAGCTACATCACCAATCTCATCTGCAGATATCGCCCAAATCGTCCTCTCTGCCCCTCCCAGGGCCTCCTGCTCTCTAGCACCCTTTTTACCTCCTCCCAAGTTCGCCTCCAGGACTTCTTCAGAGCCTCTTCCATCCTCTGGAACTCCCTGCCTAGTATGTCTGGTCAGCTCCAACCCTGTCCGCCTTTAGGCGATCCTTGAAAACTCACTTATTCAGGGAAGCCTACCTCACCTCGACCTAAGAGCTGTGCCTGAGCCACCTCCATCAGATTATCCCCTGCAGTTATTACCTTTTGTACCACATCTGTCTCACTTAAGATTGTAAGCTCCATGAGCAGGGCCCTCCTATTCCTTCTGTTTTGAACTGTATTGTAATTGCACTGTCCCCTTTATTATTGTAAAGTGCTGCATAAATTGTTGGAGCTATATAAAGCCTGTATAATAATAATAATAAAATTGTTATTAAGAGATTTTGGAATTTCTGTTTGGCCTCTCATTATTTTGTATTCATGCCATTCGGTGACATTTGGTCACTCCAGGCACCAAGTGTTCTCACATTGAGGTGAGAAGAGATTCATCTTAGGGCGTCTGAATGACTTCCTATCTTTGCTCCCAGAAAGTAAGTAAGGCTCGATTCACAGTAATGCGATTTTCATGGGATTTCCAGTGCGATTATGTAGCGTGACTTGCTTGCGACTTTGTAACGCCTTCAATGTGATTTTACTTGCAGAAGTGGCATCAGCATTAGATAAGAAACAATTCCTGTGTGACTTTGATGAGATTTGTGTTTTTTCTTTTTAACTCTCACCTCTCCTCCCAGGTCCTTGCTGCCTGAAAACTTCCTTCCAAGCGCATTCCATTCACCTGTGGCGGCCCGTAATGCAGAGCACACCCAGTTGTGTGACAATAGCGAATTAATATTCGCTATTGCCTTCCTGATTCAGGTCCCGAGACCCATTACCCGATTGGCCCAGAGGAGAAGAGATCCTATTGGCCGCCAGGACCAGAAGGAGTAGATGCCACCCGCCGCCCGGAGGAAGCTCTGCCTGTGACCTAGATTGGGTAAGTGCGGGGCTAGTGACCAACCGACGTGGGGGGTGGTGGTGGGTGGATTGTTTGCCGCCCCACCCCATCCCAAAACATAAACCACCAGTCGTCAACTGCCATTCACACCTGAGCTCAGCAAAACCACACGTTCCCGCTCTCTTTTTTTCCTCAGCATTTGTAGCCTCCCTGGCAGTTATCCTGAGTGTGGTTCGGGGTGAGTTTTCACTACCAAAAGCGGTGACCCCGAGCCACACTCGGGATCGCATCGGAGGATCCAGGCAAAGTTACTTACCTTGTCCCCTGGATCCTGAATTGTCCCCCCGCTGTGTCCGCGGGCTGTGTCCTCCGCCCGATGTACTGTGATGCTGGGCTCCGTTCCCTGCGAGGGTCGCGTCACATGGGGGCGGAGCCTGGGGGCAAATTCGAAAAGTGCAAAACACATAACACATACAGTACACTGTGATCTGTAAGATTACATCACTGTATGAAATCATTTCACATCCCCTTTGTCCCTAGTGGTTTGTCCAGCGCCCTGCATGCACTTTTATATTATAAATGTCATTCTTTCTGCCTGGAAACTTGAGAATGCCCATAGCATTAAAAAAAGTGTCCCTTTACATCAAAAGTGTTTTTTTTGATCAGCTAGAAAACAGCGATAGTAAATAAGAAACATTTGCAGAATTGAGTGATACTGATTTTTGGGGAAATTTATCATCAGAGACTGAAAGTGACGACAGCGACAATTCTACAAATGAGCAAATTTCAGTGTTTTGATTTGATTACATTATTGAATACATTTTATTAGTATTTATAGTTATTTATTATATTATAATTTTTGACTTCATTATTTCAAACTTTATCATACACGGGATGTCTACTAGATTCTTGTCTTAACCACCAGCCCCGGAAGGATTTCACAATTTAGGACCAGAGCCTTTTTTGCGATTCGGCACTGTGTCTATTTAACTGACAATTGTGCGGTCGTGCGACGTTGTACCGAAACAAGATTTGCGTCCTTTTTTCCCCACAAATAGAGCATTCTTTTGGTGGTATTTGATCCCCTCTGCGTCATTTCTGATCGCTGCTATAAATAAAAAAAGAGTGACAATTTTGCAAAAAAACTGTCTTTCTTACTTTTTGCTAAAATACAAATAAAATAAATATATAAAAAACATTTTTTTCCATCGGTTTTGGCCGATTTACATTCTTCCTCATATTTTTGGTAAAAAAAAATCACAAATCGGTGTTTATTGATTGGTTTGCCCAAAAGTTGCCGCGTTTACGGATGATGAGAATTCATTTCTGGGGTTTTTATTTTTTCTTTATCTTTTACTAGTAATGCTGGCGATCTGCGATTTTTAGTGGTACTGCGATATTGCAGCGGACATGTTGGACCATTTTGACACTTTTTTGGGACCATTAGCATTTATACACCGATCAATGCTATAAAAATGCACTGATTACTATGTAAATGCCATTGGCAGTGAAGGGGTTAACCTGGAGGGAGCGCTCTAAGGGTTAACTGTGTTCCCTCAGTGTGTTCTAACTGTATGTGGGCTGGGCTGGCTGGGGGAGAGGAGTGATCACGGCTTCCATATACAGGAAGCCTGTGATCACAGCCCTTTCCCCTCTGTCAGAACGGAAATCCGTGTTTACATACACAGACCTCTGTTCTCTCACTGCGGGGGGGCATCACGGGTAGCCGGTGGTGATCGAGTCCGCCCTACCCGCTCACTGCCCCCCCGAAACACAGTGAGCGCGTGCCTCCGGCGTCCTGTGACGGCGGTTTGTGATAACGAACCACTTTGCCGCCGTCACGCTGCGGCGGGCGGTCGGCAAGTGGTTAAGTGAGTTATTCCTAAGAATTACAGGCCTTCAATATAAAACGCCAAATTTCTGTGCGAAACAATGTACCGCTTTGAGATGCAAAAATCTGACATAATCATCCTGCCAGGGAGGTTAACGGGTAAACGTGCTTTGTGCATAGGGCAGCCCATTCACTTCTATGCTCGACAAACACTCCAAAGTAGTTTAAGAGGCTTTTCCCACGTGGAGCTCATTTTTTCAGTGCACGTTTTGGCGCATGACAAGCACGCGTCTGTTAGCCATGGTTGGGAGTGTCATTAACAATTAGGCTGCATCCACATAGGTGCATTTCCAACCGTGCAACTCCCGCACAGAAATGGACAGTTTACCGCACATTATGGAAACACACTGCAAATATGCATCGCGCTTGTGTCGCCATGCATTCACATCTGCGCTTTTGTGAACACAGCAATCCGTACAGAAAATACGCACTTTGCCACGCTTTTTGGAAATGCACTGCAAACACACATTGCGCTTATTTTTCTTTTATTTTGTTATTTTTTCGACTTCAGCCCTGGAAGGATTTCCCCCTTTAGGACCGGAGCCCTTTTTGCGATTCGGCACTGCGTCGCTTTAACTGAAAAATGTGCGGTCGTGCGACGTTGTACCCAAACGAAATTTGCGTCCTTTTTTTCCCCACAAATAGAGCTTTCTTTTGGTGGTATTTGATCACCGCTGCGTCATTTCTGATCGCCGCTATAAACAAAAGAAGAGCGTAAATTTTGCAAAAAAACCCAAATTTCTTACTTTTTGCTAAAATACAAATCCAAAAAAAATATAAAAAAACATTTTTTTTCATCGGTTTTGGCCGATTTATATTCTTCCTCATATTTGTGATAAAAAAAATCGCAATCGGCGTTTATTTATTGGTTTGCGCAAAAGTGGTCACGTTTACGGACGATGAGAATTCATTTCTGGGGTTTTTATTTTATTTTTTTTTTTTTACTAGTAATGGCGGCGATCTGCGATTTTTAGCGGTACTGCGATATTGCAGCGGACATGTCGGAACATTTTGACACTTTTTTGGGACCATTGGCATTTATACAGCGATCAGTGCTATAAAAATGCACTGATTACTGTGTAAATGCCATTGGCAGTGAAGGGGTTAACCTGCAGGGGGCGCTCTAAGGGTTAACAGTGTTCCCTGGGCGTGTTCTAACTGTGGGGGGACTGCCCTAGCAGGGGAAGGGAAGTGATCACAGCTTCCATGTAGAGGAAGGCTGTGATCACAGCCCTTCCCCCTCTCACAGAACGGAGGTCCGTGTTTACTTACACGGACCTCCGTTCTTTCACTCCAGGGGGGGCATCGCGGGTGGCCGGCGGAGATCGAATCCACCGCACCTGCTCCCTGGCCCTCCCTGGACACAGTGAGCGTGCGGGCGCGCCTCCGGCGGCGCGCGCGCGCTCACTGGGCGCGATCTGGCAGCTGCCGTCATATGACGGCGATTCGTGCAATAGAGCCACCTTGTCGCCGTCAAATGCCGATCAGTGGTCGGCAAGCGGTTATCTTTTACTTGTTATTTTTTATTTTCCCTAGATGGGTTCAATTTAAATCTGAACTCCAAGTAGCCAGCTAAAAAAATAGATGGGAGCTGTATTACCTTGACAAAGGATTTGTAACTCGGCCCATCCACTTCCTAGATCAATACAGATCTGCCTACAGCACAGCCTTTTCTGGCAGGGCAGGACACCACAGTTCTTTCTCCTGCAGTTTATTAACATTATACAGGATAATGAAAAGAGAAGCAGCACACTGGTGAGCTCACTCTGCTCTCTACTCCTATCAGCCTGTCAGTATGTGATCACTGACTGCTGCTTCTATTTCTCTCCCTCTGAGCTCTGCTGTACAAGGGACTGCAAGAGCCTGACAGTCAGATTCAGGTATTTACACTGCTTACATTTTTTTAAAAATACATTTTTGGTGTATTGATGAATACAGAAATGCATTCATGTATGTTGCAGGAAAAAAAAAACAAGTTGCTGTGGGCATATGAGACACTTTTGTCATTTGTATTTTTTTACATTTTTTTTTTTTGGGTGTTTGGGACTTCACATAATAATAAATTACTAAGAGCAACATTGAAACCCTTGGTCCATCATTAGATCTTTTTTTATGTTAAAATACAATTAAACACAAAACTTTTTTTTTTTAATGTTGGATAGAGGGGAGAGGGATTAGAACCCCTGCCACTTTTTATTGCTGCCTGGGCCCCGTTAGGCAGATTCCCCCTCTCTATATGTCCTGGTTACCATTATCATTGAAAGTGAAAGTAAAAGAAAATCTCAAATTTTGGGTTGTCCGCAGAAAAGTAATAGAGTAATCTTCCAATGGACACACTAGTTCTGGTGACCTTGGGGTCCTCAAGGAATTTGCACAGATTTTCTCTCACTTCCTGTTTGGCTATGGGACAGGAAGTGAAGGGAAATCTCCGCAATGGGTCACAGATGGTCTTACTAAGAAAACGTTTTTCCTATAGTTCTACTTTAAATCTAAATTCTTTTTTTTTTTTTTTTGTCATAGCAAAACAATTTAATCAAAGAAAAATGATTACACTAGAGCAGGGATATGCAATTAGCGGACCTCCAGATGTTGCAGAACTACAATTCCCATGAGGCATAGCAAGACTCTGACAGCCACAAGCATGACACCCAGAGGCAGAGGCATGATGGGACTTGTAGTTTTGCAACAGCTGGAGGTCCGCTAATTGCAGATCCCTGCACTAGAGGGTTGATTTACTAAAATCAAACAAGCTGCTCATTTTGCAAGGGGCATTTTTCCCTTACCTTAGTGAATGCGGTGAAAGTTCACTTGGCAGAGAATACCCAATCACATGCAAAAAAATATATATATATTTTTGCTGGCACATGATTGAATGATGGAAGTCAGCAGACCTTCACCTTATTTCCTGGTCTATAGGGAAAATGCAACCTGTATGCCTTTAGTAAATCAACCCCAAAATGTCCATATGTGACTGTAAGGCCCCTTCTACACGGGCGGATCTGCTCAGCCAGGGGGGATCGCTCAGTTGATCTCCACTGAGCCGGTGGATGACAGGTCCGTCTCTGCTCTCTGTGCGGGGACGGATCTGTCAGAGCCCCGCTGTCCTCTATGGGAAGATCGGATGAAAACAGACTGCATGTCCTTTTTCATCCGATCCCATCCGATCCAATGGACGGATGGTGAACGTATTGCCCATACGTCTGTTTTGAGCAGATCTTGTCGGATTGGTTGGCAGACTGGTGTCAGTGGACACATCTCTGCTGACATCCGCCTGCCCATAGCAGTGAATGGGTGGCCCGCTCGGATTCACCTGAAAAACGGACGGGGGATCGGAGCGGGCCGATCGTGTGAATGGGGCCTTAGTGGGAATGTGTCACTACAAAGAGATACAAACTTATGTAAAGCTTCAAAATAACTGAGTACATTTAGTACTAAGCACTGCCAGCAAATACAAGTGAACCATTTATATATATAATATACAAACGTCCAATGGGTTTGGAACATTCCATAAAGTGTATTGTAAATCCATACAATAATTCAATCCATAATGGCACCAGTTTCGGGTAGCGTGCGCTTCATCAAATCCATCAGATCAAGTAAACATTGCAATATGTAGACAAATAGACTGGTATCTATCAATATTAAGCCATTCATTTATTAATGATCTCACAACATATGAGTTATGATGACCACTAATTATAAAGCAAAAAAACCTAAACAACCGCTGCATTTCCCCAACTGCACCCAGTACCCAAATGTATATAAAAACATACTAAAAATACAAGATATCCGATTATTTAAATAAATCACTTATAAAAATAAATATAAATCCATATATATATATACACCAGACTGGAAGGAGGCCTTATGGTCCGATGAATCAAAATGTGAGATCTTTGGTTCACCACGCAGGGCTTTTTTACGACGTTGAGTAGGTGAAAGGATGGTTCCTCAGTGAGGGAGACCAACTGTGAAACATGGATGGTCTGGGGCTCTTTTGCTGGATCCAGAGTTGGTGACTTGCACAGAGTGAGTGGCACCCTGAACCTAAACTACCACTGCAGGATTTTGCAGCGCCATGTACTACCATCTGGAATACAACTAGTTGGTCAGGGGTTCATCTTGCAGCAAGATAGTGACCCAAAACATACCTCCAGGCAGTATTAGAACTTCCTTAGAAGAAAAGACCAAGATGGTAGGGTTTAAATCATGGGATGGCCAGCACAGTCTTCAGACTAAAGCCCCATATACATGGGCCGAATGCCAGGAGACATCAGCCGGTTCAATAAAAACTGGCCGACATTCACCAGCCATTTGGCCGGCCTCTGTTGGATGAGCATGCTGGAAAACCAGCAGCCAACCGACTCCTGATCAGCACTTTCAGCCAATGGCTGTGAGCACTAATCCGAGTGTTCTGGTGGGGGGGGGGGAAGGGGAAATTGCTGTACTAACATTGGATCATTAGTACAGCATCCCCCACCAGAACTGACAGTTTTTTTTTTCTTTCAACCCGCTGGGTTGAATGGAAAGAAACTCATAGTGTGTACCAGGCTTTAAAGTCCACCAAACTGGTTTGGGATGAACTGGAAAGAAGGGTGAAAGCAAAGCAGCCTCCAAGTGCAGCACATTTGTGGGAACAGTGTTGGGAAGAACTGTCCAAACAATATTGGATTTCCATTGCAGAAAGGATGCCACAACTAGGTTTGGCTGTTATATCTGCAAAAAGTGGCACTTGGATGAGTCAAACATTAAGATTACATTTTGTTAAAGAAAACAATTCCATTATTTCTGTTTAACGTCCAATTGTTTGTTTTATGCTTTATTTTCAGAGAACATTGAGACATTAAATTGCATATATTTCAATAAATACCAGAAAAATGGTGGTGTTCTATACTTTTGACCGGTAGTGTGTATATATATATATATACAGTGGAACCTTGGATTACGAGCATAATCCGTTCCAGGAGAATGCTTGTAATCCAAATCACTTGTATATCAAAGCAAGTTTCCCCATAGGAAACAATAGAAACTCAGATAATTTGTTGCACAGTGACTGCTTGTCTATGCAATACTGTATGTGGCCAGAGGTCCGGGGGCCACTAGTGTGTGCAATACCGTATGTGGCCAGAGGTTTAGGGGCGCCAGTGAGGCTCGGAGACGCTCGGAAACCTTCAAAAACGCTCCGTATTTCCGAGTATTTCCGAAAGCTTCCAAGTACCTCTCCAGCGCCCCCGCACCTCTGGCCACATGCGGTGTTGCATGCACAGAGGCTTAATCCTGCTCATTTTGCGAGACAGCGCTCGCAAAACTGAGTCAGGATTTATTTTTAAAAACTGCTCGTATTGCGAAACGCTTGTTAACCGGGTTACTCGCAATCCGAGGTTCCACTGTATATATATATATATATATATATATATATATATATATAAACATCCTACCACTTGTAGTCTCCATGGGTGGCCCAAGGGACAGGGTGACAACCCAAGTACTCAGTTGAGAGAAGGTGATCGTTATCACCCTATAAGGAAGTGTCTTAACAAGGCCAAAAGAACAATGGATGATGGGACTCCAATATTAAATCCAAATTCTTTATCTTAATTCATTTAAAATGGGGTTCAACAAGTAGCAAGATGTCTTATAAATTTATTGATCACAGATGCTTATTCATAGTGTAATTGGTGTGCCCCATTCACTCTATGAAAAAGCACCTGCAAGCGTGGAAAATATAGGAGGTCATGCTACCTGTTGTATCCCCTTTGACACGAACTGAAATCAAGATTTAGACTAGTTAGCAGTGTTTGCAGCAAAAGTGGATCAACCTGCTATTTCTCATGCCTGAACAAGGACCTTCACCACCAGGTATTATTTTTATTGATTTACAAGTACTGAAAAAATGTTAACATAACAGCCTATATATGGCTTCAGTGATTGGGTTTACATATAATGTAAAGTGAAAACAATAAAGCGTTTGTTCAATTTTTTTCTGGTACCAAAAGAAACTTTATTGCAAAAGAAAGTTACAGCATTTGGTCTATTTTTATTGTACATTCTTTGGACTTTTTACAAGTTCATCAACAAAACTTTTATTATTTGTATGAAACCATTCACATCTATGTGATGCATTACTGTGCGCTGTGGAGCACCACTATGCATGGTAATAAAAAAAGTAGGTTGTGGTGCGCTGCATTGAAAAAAAAGATGCATGTCCTAAACTTGGGGGCCCCGGTCAAGAAGCAAGAGTATGGGAATTAATCAGTAAATGTTGAGCACTGAGATGACATTTACAATCCATCCCCTTGCAGAAATATTCCCGCATGGAAAGAAGACCTACTAGTGTTTATGCCTGCACCTATTCTACAAACTTCTAAGTCCGCTGCGCTCACTTTTCCTTTAGGCTGGGTTCACACTAGTGCCAATTGGATGTGGATTTACCGCATCCAATTCGCAATAACAGGAGATTGTGACCGGCTTTCTATGGATCTGGTTCACACCTCTCTTGTGGAATTGCACAGGGGTGCTGTGCGTCTTTTGGTCCGTTTTGGGTCTGAATTCACCACAAAATTCGGGCTGAAATTGGACCTGAAATGGTGAACGGGGACGAACCGGACCCCTGCTGTGAGCCGTAGCGTGCTGCGGTGTGACCCCAGACTGAAAGCACATGTAAGCCTATATGACATTTTGTAAAACTTTTGCTTGAAACCTACAAATATGAACTGTACCCTTTATCATGGAATCTTTAAAAAGTCAGAATAACTTTTTTAAAAACATTTTGAACATCCACTGGCTGTATAGTTTGGGGTCAGCAAAGCAAAACCTATTTAGCATCAACAAGGCTTCTGCTGTAGAAGTAGTATATGGTCCAAGGGTCGAACGCCTACTGCAATTCCAAAGTGCAAAGCTGCTTTTGTAAAAATCACCGTAAATGGCAATGAAATTGCACTTTGTATTTGCATTAACTGTACATCATAATGAAACCAACTGTTCTATGTCACCATTCATTTTTGGCTAAGGAAAGCCTGGCTATTGTTTCAAACATATGAAAGGAAACCTAACATGGCTGGAATATGAAAAGCTACCATTGGGAACTTATTTTTGAAGGTGCACTCTCCAGGATTGTCATCATTCATTGTTCACTAAAAACATGAACCGTACATGTGCCTTATTAGGCGGAGGAACAATGGACATGCCTGTCCAGCGAAGCAAGGATCAAGATGAGTGGGGTAGACCTTGCACCTTCAAAAAAACAGTCTAATGGCATTTTCCAAATGTCTACCCTGTTAGATTTCTTTTAAGATGGCCACATAAATTGTATATCTTACAATAGAGGGCTTCAATCATGGTACCCCATCCGATAATTAATTGATTATAGGTAAGTATGGAAATAAACAGACTTTCAAGGTACCCAACGTCACACAAATATTTATAAAAACATGATGTTTATTCCATTTGTTAAAATAATGGATGAACAAGATTAAAAGTGCAGGAATCACTCAAGAAGAGCATATTTTACAATGGAGGGCTTCAATCATGGTACCCCATTATATAATGAATCAATTATAGGTAAGTATTGAAATACACAGACTTTCAAGCAACCCAACTTCACACAAATATTTATTAAAACATGAGTTTCATTCCATTTGGTAAAATTATGGATGAACAAGATTAAAAGTGCAGAAATCACTCAAGAAGAACCCATATATCAACACCACCTAGTCCAACACCATCATGAGTTTTATTCCATTCATTAAAATTATGGATGATCAAGAATAAAAGTGCACAAATCACCCATGAGGAACCTGTATATCAACACCACCTAGTCCAACACCATCGTGATTTTTATTCCATTCATTAAATTATGGATGATCAAGAATAAAAGTGCACAAATCACCCAAGAAGATACCATATATCATCACCACCTAGCACAGCACCATCATAATGGTGTTGGACTAAGTGATGTTGATATAAGGGTTCTTCTAGGTTGATTTGTGCACATTTAAACTTGCTCATCCAAAATTTTAATGAAGAGAATAAAAATCATGTTTTTATAAATATTTTTGTGAAGTTGGGTCACAAAAATTAGATGGAGAAAGTTTTTCATTTTTTCATTTTTTCTTAAGCAACATACATATGTTTCCATAACATGCAAAAATGTTTTTAAAAATTAAGAAACATTTCCAATACAGCCAATGCAGACTTCATCTGATTATTTCTAAACTGCCCAGTTATTACCCAAGCGTATGGAAAATGCTGCCAGATATCAACTTAAGTTATGTTTACTGATGAGAAGTGAGTTGTGAGTAGGAGTATGTCCCCTCGGGATATAAACATTTGAAATCTAAAAATATATCAAATATTCTAAATTCTAATGAATGTCAGAAACATGCACATGTATTACTGTGGATGTTCTACAAAATATCAGGTCTAATGCTGGACAAAGATGGCTAGAATTTCGGCCAATTAATGCCGAATCCACCAATATTCAAGCCATGGGAGGCCCTGCAAGCACCGCCCGGCTCTAAAAATGTTGATTCGGAAATTGACTGAGCCGGAAAATTATTGGCCAATCAGATACAGTGACTGTTCAGCGGCACAATTGTATTTAGGCAGCCACAGGTGCCGGAGTTGCTTGAATACAATGGATATTCCACGTTGTTAGCATAGATGGGGGCATCAAGTGATTTTCTTTCTGTCTCTTATGGGCTGAACAGTCAAAACTATAACCAGCTATCCACTATCATCCAAATTTTCAGGACAAACCTTCAAGGTGTACCCCCTTCTTCAAGGTCTAAGCAGTGCTTGAACCTTGAAAATTTGGATGTTAGTGCAAACAAAAAAAAAGTATGACGGGCAGTAACCAATTGTTTTTGTTGCAAGTGCACTAATACGGCTACAGTCACCTGACCCATCTATGCCCAACCGAGAAATCAAATCTTCTTGGTTTTCTGCAAACCTATGGCTGTTTACAACCCGTTTAGGTTGATTCAAGATTGAGGGAGGATTCAACTAAAATTTGACCAGCTTAACACTGGTAGGTACCAAAACATATACGGACAATATACAGAAATCTGAGATATCTTTGGAAATAAATTTCCATCTTATTAGAAGATTATTCTCTCCATATGAAATTCTTAGGGGACTTAAACTAACAACCATTTAGACCAACAACCTTGAGCAGACAAAAGACAACCATGGCTAATTAACAAAAATGTGGTAATGATACTCAAAGGGGAACATTTTTTTTAGTTGGTGGGTTAATTTTGAAAAAGAGCCCATGGCTGAGATACTTGAGTGATCCTTTCATTCTATGAATGAAAGTAAAGGCCCAGAGATATCTAATACCAATGATCCAAAACAACAACTCACTATGCCAAAGTCATACAAGTCACATAACCGAATCGCCTGATGTAAATTACTCTCGTAACACTTGTTTACAATTATTTAGGGTTTTAAATTTAAAAAAATAATTATAATTTTCCAAAATATGCTCATTTCTTTACCAGCCTCATACATTTTTTTTTGTTGGTGGGTCCATTTTGAAAAAGAGCCCATGGCTGAGATGCTTGAGCGATCTATTCATTCTCAGAATCCTCAGATATCTTTGGAAATAAATATCCATCTTGTTAGAAGATTATTCTCTCCATATGAAATGCTTAGGGAAGTTAAACTAACAACCATTTAGACAAGGGGTCTCAAACTGGCGGCCCTCCAGCTGTTGCGAAACGACAAGTCCTATGAGGCATTGCAAGGCTGACAGTTACAAGCATGAGTCCTTCAGGCAGAGGCATGATGGGACTTGTAGTTCCGCAACAGCTGGAGGGCCACCAGTTTGAGACCCCTGATTTAGACCAACAACCTTGAGCAGACAAAAACAACCATGGTGAATTAACAAAAATTTGGTAATGATACTCAAAGGGGAACATTTTTTTTTAGTTGGCGGGTTAATTTTGAAAAAGAGCTCATGGCTGAGATACTTGAGTGATCCTTTTATTCTATGAATGAAAGTAAAGGCCGAGAGATATCTACTACCATTGATCCAAAACAACAACTCACTATGCCAAAGTCATACAAGTCACATAACCAAATAGCCTGATATAAATTACTCTCGTAACACTTGTTTAAAATTATATAGGGTTTTAAATTTTTAAAAAAATGATAATTTTCCAAAATACCTGCTCATTTCCTTAACAGCCTCATACAAGATACCTTATAAATCAGTCAAGTCATTTAAGCTATCATTGATTAAGTATTCTCTTTTTGCATCTCTGTGTAATTTGTTGAGTAATCAATCCACTAGGCAAATTTTTGGACAATGCAATGAGAATTCGAGCATTACTAATGTTAATCAAGCAGCATGTCGGTAATGAACAGACAAAAACAACCATGGGGAATTAACAAAAAATTGGTACTGTTACTCAAAGGGGAACATTTTTTTACCTTGGTGGGTTAATTTTGAAAGAGAACTGAGATACTGGGGCGATTCTATTAAAAAAAAAATTGGGCTAGTGGGAAAAAAAGTGAGACATTCATGGTGCTTAACAAAAATATGGCCACAAATTGCTGATAGACTACATGCATGGGATGCTGGTACAAAATGGAGGCAATAAGAGTAGAAAAAAAATACATAAATAATTTAACAAAAAACACACAAAAACAGCAGCATGTGCTAGCTAATAATAAGTAATGGCAAAGGCCAACTTTTTGTGCATGCACTTCCCCATTATGCTTGCTTAGCATTAGAAAATGCAGACGCCGAGCTTAAAGTGCAGATGATACACTATGCTGTGTTTGTTTATGTAACTGTGATTTCTTTTTTTTTTTTTTATTTGGTGACAAGATATTTCAGCCCTCCTGGTGGCGAAACTGTGTCAAGCAAAACAGCGAGATCCTGTGAATTGCGCGCCTTGGGCGTGCTATATTGTTTTGATATGACTAATGCATTAAACGTCATCTTTAGCTGTTAGATTTCCTTTGGGTGCTCTCAGCAAACTTATTATCCATACTTTGCCCTTACTGATTAGCTAGAAATGATATTTCGCTGCAATCTTTAATTTCAACTCATTTCTTCCTGAGATGATACTGCTTACATGGGTTCATTTAACAAGCCCCCAGCACTAATAGGATATTTTTTATTATATTTAATTAAATATGAGATTGATATTTTTATTGTATGAACCTACACACAGTTTACGATATTGTAACGACTTTTTCAGCCATTGTTGGATATTTTATTTTTTAACTGCTATTTGTTTATTAAAATATATAATAAAAATATCTGAAAACTTAAGAATGGGGGGAAAAAACTAGCATATAACGTTTCATATTGATATGCTTTTGTTCAAAAATGACTTGATAGACAAGATAGTTTGCATAATGAATGCACCCCTCCATAAATCACACTTTCACCTTGTTTACATGCTACCTAAAGACAGATAAAGTACAATATAATTAGTAGCAGGGATACAATATCCCTAAAAAAAAAAAAAATCACAGTTTATAATATTTATATAAGTTTGAAAGATGACAAGCATCCATGACTAGGTTAAAATTGTTCCACTGCTAAAACATTTATGTAAAACCAAGGGTTCAGAATATTAAACATTTCATGAAATAAATAAGAGTTGACCCAATAAGCGCAAAAATTTAAATTTTTAGTGGCAGTGTAACTTAAACAATGCAAAACAGCCTATTTTGATAAAAACACAAAGTTCACAGAACTATTTTTTAAATAGCAATTTATATTTTTTGTCATTTTATTGTTGCAGGTATCAGGCGCACCTATAAATCTATTGCCACGCATATCTTGACACTGTTATAAAGGCAACAATAACTACTTTTTTTAAAATAGTTTGAATTACTTAAAGTAATTATATTTTTCAAAATCATGTTACGCCACTATCAAAAAGTAAATGCAAAACACTGTTTCTGTCAATACCTAGAAAAAAATTAAGTGCATCTTTAATAATGGTTTACAATTTATAATAATTTTCTTATTTGTTTAAAGTAATAAATAGATGCTAACGTGTAATAAGTATGTACATGTTCCTTTGCGTTGTATGGCGCCATATTTTTTGCGTAAAAAATATTTTTTCTAAATATAGGATCTATATTATACTTCACACTGAATATTTATACCAGAAATAAATAAATAACGTTAAATAACATAATTTACCATTTAAGATTAATGCACGAGAAAAAAATAAAACAATGGTATCTATATGTTGATATTCAAAATGCTCCACCCTCCCCACCCCCAATATATATATATATATATATATATATATTTGTTAAATGTGTAAGCTAGCATTCGAATACAATGCACAATTGTTGACTTGAGTTAGGTGGGTCCACCATTTTGTTGTTGAGTGGGGCGCTGTGCAGCAAAATGGTGGATGTCGGCACTCATCCTTCATCCAATTAAGAAATGCCATAAGGGTTTCCCATCTTAATTTTTTTTTTCGTACGTTTCTTTTTCCAAAGGTCAGTAGGACGATGTTAATACGAGCAGTTTAGATCGACAAGCGCTAAAATACACCAACTCAATGACACTAAATTAAATTTTTGTGCAGTCAAGTGCTTAATATATACCATTTGCCATACCATGTCCCTAGTTAAGTGTTAAGTGACTCATTAGGTAAAGTTTTTCCGATGCACTCGGCACCCTGGACCTCATATTTAGCGAATAAAAAAAAATATTTGGGTCGCTAAGGAGATGCATGTATTCGTATGTGGTAGTCAGTATATATGTATGACTGTATGGAGTCATTTCTATTTACACAACTATCTTCAAACATTTTTATGCAGTCCTATTAAATAATCACGTAAATTCGAGAACCAATTGGACATCCCTGTTTTTCTACACTTGGAACTTGGGAGCATTCATAAAAAAAAAATGAGAATATTTAATACAATGATAACTTAAATATAGCATTACTAGGAGTGGTACTTCCATAATGTCAACATAATAGTAAACAGTTTAGCGTTATATATGGTAGTTATCAACACGCATCTGAATTAATTATGGACTGGGCTGCCCAATGCACGCTACTTTCAGTTGACTTCCTTACACTTAATTAAAGAGCTTGACTAATTAGAAAGCTGTAACAACTAGTTAGTACAATACTTACTGAGTGTCACATGATCAAATCATTTTACTACACAGCCAACCCCCCCAATACCACCACCACCACCCTTTCCATAAATACTAAGGTAAGAGAATGGTCAACAGGCTTAGTCAACATGGCTGAAAAATGGGTTCCCATTTTTTTATATATATATATTTATATTTTCTATTTAAACTGTAAAATGGACACTGTACGCAAGCGACAAGCTGTTATTACGAAGCATTCATCATGGCATCTAAGGCCGCCTCGCTTTGTTGCTGAACTTAAACTGACCTCTATAGACCGCAAGGCATGCGAGGCAGATGGTGACACCCACAGTTAATGGAGATGCAAATCCTTTCCGAGCATTCTCGACAGCAAAGCAGTTGCCTAAATTTCTCCACGTTTTTATTAGCGGGATAGGCATTTATGTTAACATCCTTCATTAATGTTGAGTAGTTATAATGGGGTCATATGATGCAGCAAACACTTATGTTGCAGTAAAGGGGGAACTTGCCTAGCCCATCGTGAAAGCCACCATCAATAGATAAAACCACCACAAACATCCATGTACCAAAAGGTACCTATTACCAGCATCCCGGGGGCTATCATCCCAGCCTTGCCCTCCCCAGACAATTCCTTTCAAAGCCCAAATCTGTAATAATTTCTAATAATCTCCAGCCTTCCACGTCATTTATTTTCTCTTGTTTTGCGCCCTGACAAAAAAAAAATAAGTGTTTGAGACGTGTCGTTCGACAAGAGCTCTGAATCTTCTGGCGTTTCATCAGCAATTGTTTGCAAAATTACAACCTTCCCAAGGCAGTCTGCTTGTGTACATTGTCGAAAGAATCCACCAAGCAAAGCATTATGGCTGTCAATCTAAATTTTCTGTACTAAGGAACCTGTACAAAGGCTTCTGCCATTACCAGTCGTATGATTCTCTACCAACTGAAAAACCTCCATTAGGAAGGAGAAAAAGACGTACATTTGTGGCCAGACAGTATTAAGGCTTTGCGATAAACATAGACTTTTAGGGGGAGGTGTTGTCAAGGAAGATGGTTAAGGAATCAGTTTGGGAAGATGTGCGTTTATCTAACTGCGAGGGTTTCATGAATAAAGGAGGGGGGGACAAGATAAGGGCTAAACTTGTGAATCAAGGGATTATTTTTAAAAAACCTTAGACATATTTTCCTTTTCGATTGTCTGAGCATTTAATCTTTTGCTCTACGGATGTATAATAGATTGTGAATACCTGTTTATTTATCAATGTCATATCTACAAACTTCTATTGGTATGTATACATTTGAGCATTAAATAAAAATAACTTGTACACATATTTATCAATCACATGACAGAGTATTTAGCAACTACCGCTTCATTAAATGACATAAAAAAAATAACACAATAACAAGTACCAAATTCTTGATTTAAAAAAAAAGCCTTTACCACTCCACAATCATCAACAATTTTTGGGTTGGGTAAAAATTTCAGATCAATTCTAATCTAGAATGCACAATAAGAAACTATGGTTTGCTGATGCAGCTGGAGACTTTGGCTATAACTAATGGAAAAAAAAGCCTTCAACACTTCACAATTGTCAACAATTTTTGAAGTTTGAGATCAATTCTAATTTCGAATACATAATAAAAAAAAAACTATGGCTTGCTGATACAGCCCAAGAATCAGGCTGTAACCAATACAATAAAAAAGGCCTTCAACACTTCACAATCATCAACAATTTTTGAAGATGGAGATCCATTCTAATTTTGAACACTTAATATAAAAAACTATGGCTTGCTGATGCAGCCCAAGACTCGGGCTATAACCAATAGAATAAAAAAGCCTACAACACTTCACAATTGTCAACAATTTTTGAAGTTTGAGATCAATTCTAATCTTGAATACTTAATATAAAAAAACTATGGCTTGCTGATACAGTCCAAGACTCAGGCTATATCCAATGCAATAAAAAAGGCCTTCAACACTTCACAATCCTCAACAATTTTTGTAGATAGAGATCCATTCTAATTTTGAAAACGTATTATAAAAACTATGGTATTCTGATACAGCCCAAGACTCGGGCTTTAGCCAATAGAGTAAAAAAACCTTCAACACTTCACAATCGTCAACAATTTTTGTAGATGGAGATCCATTCTAATTTTAAATATTTCATATAAAAACTATGGCTTGCTAATACAGCCCAAGACAATAAAAAAGGCCTTCAACATTTCACAATCATCAACGTCTTTTGGTAAAAGTTTGAGATCAATTCTAATCTAGAATACTCAATACTCAATAAAAACGATGCTTTGTTGATGCAGTCCAAGACTCAGGCCTTAACTCATACAATATGAATGCCTGTGGATAAAACATATTACATAATGCTAATTCATGAGCTGTCCTTACTCGTAAAACCCATTGCATAGTTGTTCTTATATCATCAAATCAACTGTCACTTGCATAACGGAGTTTAGAATCATTTTTTTTTTCTATAGACCTATTATCATTTACGCTTTATAATATTAGAAGAACTCTATCAGGATAAGAGCCTTCCTGAGATGGAAGTGTACAAAAATATGTTTGTTGTGTATGAAAAGAGAGGTGCAGTATGAGCTGCCTGGAGCCTGGAGTAAGTGTTATTGATTTTAATGCAAGTGCTGAGATTATTGCTCTGAAACGCTGCAGGAGCAAAACCTGACTCAGTGACTATTCACTACTCTGTTTACAGTTGTGTACGAAGCCTGCGAGCATGAGTCCTGTGACACAAGGCCTGGTTCTGTTTGTTGTCCCTAATTGTTGGAACAATAAAGTTATGGCTATCTACATTAAAAAAAAAAAAAAAGCATCCGGTACAGAGAGAATGCCAGAAATTTATCAAAGAAAAAAATAACGAAAACCTAAAATAATAACTCGAAGTAGGGACAGTAGAGCGGTGACGACAGGGGACTTGGGAAAGCAGTTTCTAAATATAACCACAGCTACAACGTATTACTCATCGCCTCGTCACCCAGCAAGCTCATCCTTCGTGCACGGTAAAGCTCTTCACTGGTATGCACGATAACATTCGCACTCGCAAATAGGGCTGCACTAGGGCAATACGTAGAGTGGAATGCTCCCAAGCTTGCTGCTTGTAGATGAGAAAGTAGAAGCCAGCCTTCGTTCATGCAACTTATGCATATTTCATGCCTTGTACAGTCACGTAAGCAGATATAGGTTTCTATATTGACGTTGACCTAGGAAGGTCTAGATGCTAGATGGGAACAATGACAGACATTGTGCTGTGCGAGGAGGTCACCATAGCTCCTAGTTGGCTTGTTTGTTTTTGAGGTCTAAGTAGGGAATGATGGCAAGCACCCTACCACGGCGCGGACACTAGAGGAAGTGTTAAGACATTTTTATCGTTACTACAATCATGTAACTTCCACATGAACGCTATGACAAGCAGAGATGCACCTGCAGCTAGGAGATTTCTCTGCTCTGATAACATATTGCTATTGGCTCGTTAATTAAAGCGATTGGTGCATAAGAGAGAAAAACAGAGGCCCCCTCGCAGCCGTAAGGATAAGGTTGTATGCTTTCGCTCACCCATCTCTCGCAAGCCTCCATTCATCTCCCGTCCTTCTCTGCCATCCTATTCCCTTCGTTTTGCCCCCTCCCTCGTTAAATCCTTACCTCTGACCAGGATCCGTCGACAGTAATCAGCTTCTCCTGCAGACTGGGTGTCCTGAGTTTCCTCTTTGGACGATCCCGGGCTAGAGGTGGAGGTCACAGGAATGTCCTTTATGCTATGGCCTCGTAGGGAGCACTCCAGATCCGCTCTGCTTCCCTTGTCTCTGAGTCGCTCCGTGCACGACGTGGCTGACTTGCCACACAGAGGGCTCCTCTCTTCGGACACTCCATCGCCCATACTAGTGGCCTGATCAAACATCAGGCGAAGCCCCCCCTTTAACCCCTAAGCTTGCCCCCTCCCCGTCAACACCAGTTTGAGAAAGCTGATCCAAAAAAAAAAGCAGAAACAAACAAACCACGAGTCACACAGGCAGGAGAAGTCAGAAGCCAACTGCATGAAGGGCATCAGCTGAGGTTCTGTATAAGTATTCCACATAGGGCATGGTTGCCACCGTACACAAACGCAGGGTCCCCTCAGCAACGTTGGTCTCTCTTATGA
>BLSH010002386.1:390003-414481 GCA_018402905.1 Glandirana rugosa
TATATATATATATATATATATATAATATAAAATATATATATAGTAACATATGACATATGTAAATATATATATATATATATATATATATATATATCATAACTAAAAAGTTTGTTGAGACGAGAAATTATTAAAAATGTTTTAATAAACAGAACGAAACGACAAAAAATAAAACGGAAGGAGACCTAGTTGACACCCATATCCTAACACGTATATCCTAACATACTAAAGTGGGGGGGGGGGAAAATAACCAACTTGATCTACCTGAACACAGAAAAAAGTTGGACTGATTGATACATTGATACAGTGGTTGATCCAGAGGAAGGCAAAATAAAAAACAGCAAAGCAAGACAAATAATTTTGTAAAAATTATTAAAGAGCAGAGTTGTTTGAAAAATCAATACTATATATATATATATATATATATATATATATAAATGTATACAGTATACAATGATATATATATAAAATATAATATATATATATATATATATATATGTAGATAATATATATATAGGCAAGTGCCATATGTACATGAAAAAACCAGAGAGTGGGTACCTTCGTCCTATTTGACTAGAAGAACATGAGGTTTTGGGGAGGCTGAACGTTGGACTTTAATGGTACCATAAGGATTGGCATATACAAAAAAAACTTTTATAAAAAAATATAAATCTCTATTTTCCACAGTTTTTTTAAAAAAATGTAAAAACATAAAAAGAACAGCTCTATAAACTCACCCATATAATGACATTGATTATAGTGATACCATCTGTACAACATTTGCTCAACTAGTTTAAAATATATATTTCAGCAAATACTGCATTCTTTAATAGGGTTTATTATCTATAGCACACTCTATGCACCATACTGTATATAGGATATATTTTATCATTAAAAAAAAAAAAAATCTAAACTTTATGTAGCCAAAAAAAAGTCCTATTTTTACAAATCACAGAAAAAAATGAAAACGTACTTATGGTTTATGATATCAGTTATAATAAAGAAAAAAATGAACGATTATGTACTCTTGACTTGGACAGCGGAAAAAAAAAAACGACAGAACTATTTTCTGGTGGAATATGAAAATAATTGAATGTAGCAGTGGGACAGGAGCTCCTTTAAAAAGCATGTAAAATGTATAATCTTTGACTCACTTTATACAATGTATTTCTTAAATTATACGCTGATGTAAAAAAATCAAATAAAAAATGTTTAAAAGGCACTAATTGACACAAATGTGACTCTAGCCCAATTTTTGGAAAGCTTATGGTGAAATCTGGTCACCTGCTATGGCGTGATTTCTAATATACATTCTTTTTTTTAATTATACAACTTAAAACATGGCAACTCCTTGTTAAATGTTAACTTTAATGGCTCCAATTATTTTCCCATCCTTACATTCGCCTAGTCTCATACTGAATTATTTACTCTACATAGACCTCTGCAGGTTACAATAAAAGTGTTTTTTGCTTACTATTACCCTATGAAGTCCAAGTAGACATGAGACAACCTCCTTTAAGCTGTTTTAGCTCATCGTGTGCCAGCCTTCCAGCCTTGCTTGACCTGAAGCACAGGTTTGTCTAGAGTGGCAAGAAACAAGATGGGACAACCAATTAAAATGTCGTATTGGCTTATCTCAAGGATGCCTCTCCTGCCTGCCTGTATTTGTTACTACAATTTTTTTTTTTTGCTTACTTTGTGACTGTAATTTTGGTACCCAAAATAATTCTTTACCTGAACTACACTAAAGTCAATTGAGTTAGTATTAAAAAAAACTCCACAATTATTATTATTTTTTTTTTTTTGTTCAATACACTGTTAACACAAGTTAGTATTAAAAATAAAATTGCAATTAAAACTATTTATATATATTTGAAAGTGGCTTTGCTGTGGAGCAATCTTTAACTGTTATTAGCGCTAGTATTAGCACTAGTCTTTTTTAGTCAGTGTCATTCTGAATAATGGCGTTTTTGAGCATTTCACAATTTAATAAGTACAGTCCAGAATAAAATGCAATGCCAAAAGCTACAGACGGGCAGTTTTCACTTTTTTTTTTCCCAATGTGCAAAAGTTGATACATTTCTACACGTTCATGTGACTAACTTGGGAAATTATATTTTTTTGGGGGGGCTTTATCATTTACCGGGATGCCAAACTTAGGACCGCAATCCATTCTTCAGTTCTGCATGAGAAAATGATATAGAGATTTGGGATATGTTTTAGTCGCTTTTTTTGTTTTTTCACTTAACAGCATATTCACGAAGAATAAAAATATATCTATTGCACCATATTCTGCCCACTACCTAACTACCTTTAATATCCTTTTCTTTTTTTTTTTTAGTTATTTTTTTTAAAAGTTAACTTACCAAACTTGAGCTCACTTCAAAGGTTCAGCCAGTTAAAAAAAAAAAAATGAAAAAAAAAATCTCTGATCTAGGAGGGGACTTCAAAAAGTTTCTGCACTTTTATATTTTCATTGGAAACAGAGGAGTTTTGCTGATGGCGTTAAAAAGTTGGTACGACGCTGAGAAAAAGGCAAAGGGAGGCGTTTAAGTAGAAAAATTATGTTGTTTGTTTTTGAAATTCTTAATAAAAAAAGTTTAAAAAAGAGTGTGGAAACTTTTTGAAGAACCCTCATTAATATTGCTAGGGATGCAATAGTACAGCTAGAGTGAAAATTACACTCTTCAAAAAGTTTCCACAGTTTTATATTTTCATTGAAAACGGTGAGGGCAGGAGGAGTTTTGCTGATGGAATTAAAAAGTTGGTACGACCCTGGGAAAAATGCATTGCAAAGGAAGGTGACTATGTAGAAAAGTGATGTCATTTGTTTTTGAAATTCTGAACAAAAAAGAGTTTAAAAAAAGTGTGGAAACATTTTGAAGAACCCTTGTATATTGAATATTGCCAGGGGTACAATAGTACAGCTTAGAGTGAAAATTACACTCTAAAAAAGTTATGATCGGGGGTAAAAGTGGTAGATATGCCTGTTTGCAAAAATGGTTTCCCTTATCTATATTGAATATTGCCAGGGATGCAGCTAGTACAGCTGGAGTGAAAACTACCCTCTAAATAAGTTACAATCTGGGGTAAAAATGGTAAATATGCCTATTTGCAAAAAACAAAAAAACAAAATTCTGTTATACATATTGAATATTGCCAGGCATATTAAGGGAAAAAAAATTCCCATACACATATTGAAAGTTACCAGGAATGCAATAGTACAGCTAGAGTGCAAATTACACTCTAAATAAGTTACAATATAGAGAAAAAATGGTGAATATGCCGGTTTGCAAAAAAAAAAAAACAATCAATTTTCAATATTGAATATTGCAGAGGATATTAAGGGAAAAAATCCCCTTACCTATTTTGAATGTTACCAGGAATGCAACAGTACAGCTACAGTAAAAAATTATCCTCTAAATAAGTTACGACCCAGGGAAAAAATGGTGAATATGCCTGTTTGCAAAAAAAAAAAATTCCCTTATACATATTGAATTTTGCCAGGGATGCAATAGTACAGCCAGAGTGAAAATTACCCTCTAAATAAGTTAAGATCTAGAGAAAAAATGTGGATATTCCTGTTTGCAAAAAAATACAAAAAATACAAAAATAAATATAAATTAAAAAAAAATGGGGCAGACTTGATGGACCACTTGGTCTTTTTTTTCTGCCATATGTTTCTCCACTGAACAGTGAAATATAAGTTACTTCCCCTTATTTCAACAAGTTTTCAAAACTTTAAAAAAGTTAACCATGTGATTTTTATTAATTGGCCACTGATTATTTTCAATTAAGAAGGTAGATGCAAGCGAAAGTTTAACATAATAAACAATACAACGTTATAAAAAAAAGTGGACGTTATAATGCTCCACAACCATGCTTTTAGGGCATTTGTCCCTGTACTTGATGTTTAGGTTGCGTTTGTCACCCCTAAATAAAGAATGATAAAAAGTAATTCTAAAATAATAATCTAGTATTTGCACTCTTATCCGTGCAGCGGAATAAAAAAAATAATTTTATACAGTATCACACAACAATATTTTTTTTTTCCTTGGCACAGTACAAATCACTTGACATGGATCAAGCAAAACTTGTCTTATAATTGTGTTGTTTTTTTTTTAAGTTGCTTTATGAAAAAAACACTTTTTGGTTGACATAAACCTCACAGACTGAAATTTAAAACTCATAACATTTTCAGACAAGACGGTTAATCATACAGTACGAGACCTCACAAAGCGTATAAAAGATGTCATATAAACATTAATTCTACAGTAAGAGTTGTCTGAAATTAAATTGATTATAACAGGAATAAAGTTGTCTCTGAACAGATGGCGTTCAGATGACATCCCATCGCCAAAAAAAAAATAGGGGGCTTAGTTTAGGATAGTGGGTGGAGCCATGCAAACTATTTAATTTTGCCTCTGCGGCAAGCTATATACAGGACTGCCATCCAAACAGCCAATAGGAAGCTGACAATTGAAGCATAAACGGCTCAAAAACTTAGTAAGCTCCTCCCATCGCGTACAAATCCAGTCGCAGCTCTGAGCCACGCTGTCATTCCTAATTAACGCAAATTAAATCTATCTCTGGTATGACTTTGGCAATGATCACCTCCTAAAACAAAGGAGCAAGCTACTTTAAAATTCTTTGAATTCTGCATTGCTGAACTTTTTTATATTTCATGGTAAAAAATCCCCACCACCCCTAAAAAAAAGCCTAATAACCCTAATTCTAATAATTAGAATTCTATAGAAGGTATATCACATTATCTATACTGACCCAACATTCCTTCAGTCCGTTTTGATGAGCAGACCAAAGTAACGGATTTTGCACTTTTGACCCCAAAAAAAAAAAAAATCTCATAATTCCTGGGAGTTTGCAGCGTGGATAATCTTAGACGACGGTGCACCTATAAGTGAATTACTTAAGGCCTTTCCATACATTGAATAATCTCCAGCATCTGACGGATAGGCGGGGTGTGCTGCCCTTTTGACCTACTATAATCTAGGTCATGGCCGAGCTTACAATAAACTGTCATTTTGTCAGTTTTAAGTGTGAAGCTTCAAAAAAAAAAAAAAAATGAAAATAATACCCACTGAAAGGTTCTACTGAAATCTGTGAATATGATGATAAAGTGGCTCCTTTGCAGCAATGTGGTCCTCAGTTCAAATTCCAACCAGGACCCTATCTGCATGGGGCTTGCATGTTTTCCTGGTGCTTCCACACTTTCCTCCCGGATGTTCTCCTGGTGCTTCCACACTTTCCTCCCGCATGTTCTCCTGGTGCTTCCACACTTTCCTCCCGGATGTTCTCCTGGTGCTTCCACACTTTCCTCCCGCATGTTCTCCTGGTGCTTCCACACTTTCCTCCCGCATGTTCTCCTGGTGCTTCCACACTTTCCGCATGCTGGTTGGTGAATTGGCGCCTTTCCAAACTACCCCCAGTATGTGTCCGGTAGAGACCTTAGATTGTAAGCTCCGGGAGGGTAGGGATTGATGTGAATGTACCTAGGAAAATTGGCAGCACTGTATAAATTCCTGTGATTTTGACTTAAACTGGAACTAGTCTCCATTTCAAAAACTGCAATCAAGCAGACTCTTTATTTTATTGTCTCTCTGGAGAAGACACCATGGATGGTTAAGGGTTAAAGGGTATTAGGGAATTATTAAGGGATCTCATGAGGGGGTTATGGGATGTTGGGAAAATATTTTGGGATCCTCATTAGGGGATTAAGCAATGGCACAAAATCATTAGGGGGTTACTGGGTGTTAGGAAATTATGGAATAGTAGAGGGTGGTTATGGAGTGCTAGGACAGTATTATAGGTTATTAGGGGGTTATTATAGTATACCAGGGGGTAAGTATGGGCATTAGGGGATAATTATAGGATACCAGGGGGTAAGTATGGGTGTTAGGGGATTATTATAGGATATCAGGGGGTAAGTATGGGTGTTAGGGGATTATTATAGGATACCAGGAAGTATGTATGGGTGTTAAGGCATTACTATGGGATATAAGGGGGGTAAGTATGGGGTGTTAGGGCAATATTATAGGACACCAAGGGGTAAGTATGGGGTGTTAGGGAATTATTATAGGATACCAGGGGATAAGTATGGGTGTTAGGGGATTATTATAGTATACCAGAGGGTAGGTATGGGTGTTAGGGGATTATTATAGGATACCAGAGGGTAAGTACGGGTGTTAAGGCATTATTATGGGATATAAGGGGAGTAAGTATGGGGTGTTAGGGCAAAATTATAAAACAACAAGGGGTAAGTATGGGGTGTTAGGGAATTATTATAGTACACCAGGGGGTAAGTATGGGGTGTTAGGGAATTATTATAGGTTATTGCAGGGTTATTATGAGGTATCAGAGGATAATTATAGGTTATTGGGGAATAACTACAGGGTGTTAGGGCATTATTATAGTTTATTGGGGTAGGGGGTAAGTATGAGGTGTCAGATGATAATTATAAGTTATTGGGGGGTATGAGTGTTAGGGGATTATTATAGTATACCAAGGGTATTAGGGGATTATTATAGGATACCAGGGGATAAGTATGGGATACAAGGGGGGTAAAGTATGGGGTATTAGGGCAATATTATAGGAAACCAGGGGGTAAGTATGGGGTGTTAGCGCATTATTATAGGATAACAGGGGGTAAGTATGGGCTATTAGGGAATTATTATTGGATATAAGGGGGAAAGTATGGAGTGTTAGGGAATTATTATAGGTTATTGTGGGGTAAGAATGCGTTGTCAAAGGATAATTATAGGTTAATGGGGGTAAGTATGGGATGTTAGGAAATTATTATATGTTATTGGGGGTTAAATATGGGGTGTCAAAGGATAATTATAGGTTATTGGGGGCAAGTATAGGATGTTAGGAAATTAGTAAAGGTTATTGGGGTAAGTACGAGGTGTCAGTGCATTATTATAGGACAATGGGGGGTAAATATGGGATGTTAAGGAATTATTATAGGTTATTGGAGGGTAAGAATGCGGCATCAGAGGTTACTTATAGGTTATTGGGGGGGGGGGTAAGTATGGGGTGTTAGGGAATAATTATAGGTTATTAGGAGGGTAAGTATGAGGTGCCAAAGGATAATTATAGGTTATTGGGGCTAAGTTTGGGATGTTAGGAAATTAGTAAAGGTTATTGGGGTAAGTACGAGGTGTCAGTGCATTATTATAGGACAATGGGGAGTAAATATGGGATGTTAGGGAATTATTATAGGTTATTTGGGGGTAAGTATGAATTATTAGGGAATTATTATAGGAAATTATGGTGTAAGTAATGGGTGTTAGGGAAGTAATAAAGGAGTTAAAGAGGGAGGAGGTAAGTCTTTTTTAGAATGTACACAGAACGGCGCAAGCACAGCTCAGTTTATATTCCAGCAGAGACCCTGACATCATCCCATGCCAGCCAATGAAGACGGCCGAAGTCCATCACCCGGCAAATTCCAGGTAGAGGATGCCAACACCGGCGAAGGACATCAGACCAAAGAGGTAAGTATTGTGGACTTTAGTTCCCCTTTAAAGGGGACCTGTGCTTCAACCATGCACAACAAAGCAAAAGGTTCATTTTACTGCTACTGCCCCAAGCTGCACGTACCTTCCCCTTGTTACCCCACTCCGTTTGTCTACTAGACCTGAAGAAAGTTAGCCCTTTATAAGTTTTAAGAAGCAACTTGGAGCTTACACAGGGCTGAGGACTCTCTACAAGAACCGTAATACAGTGCTGGATGGCTGATAGACCAATCACAAAGACCTGGAGGTGGGAAGAGTGAGTCCTCCTCCCATACCCAGAGGAACCAGGCATTGATTTTCATTTCTATGGAGCAGCAAGGGAGCAAACAGGAAATAAGTACGATAAGGCACTGATGTGGCCCCATTAAAGTGAACCTGCTGCTTTGGCTTTGATGGGGCAATCACAAGATTGCTTCAAATTGTTGTTCAACCCTCCTTAATAAAGTAAATAGAGTGATAAACTTCTGTTGAGCTTCTGCCATTAGGATGCCTTCTTTGTCTCCAGTGTCCTCCTGGTGCCCTCCTACTCACTGGCTGGTGCCTTGCTTGTGGGGTGCATGCACAGGGGGCCACTACTGCTGTGTCTGGCTGGTGCACAATAGAACTTGGTGCCACCCTGATATGAACTTTCCCACTGCCTGATGACTTGCTTGAGGGGTGCATGCACAGGGGGCCATTAGCAATATGTCTGACTGGTACTAAGTAGAACTCGGTGCCACCCTGATGTTCACTTTCCCACTGTCTGGTGCCTTGTTGTGGGACGCATGCACAGGGGGCCAGTACAGCTGTGTCTGGCTGGTGCACAGTAGAACTTGGTGCCACCCCGATATGAACTTTACCAACGCCTGATGCCTTGCTTGTGGGACGCATCCATGGGGGTTCATTAGCAATATGTCTCGCTTGTGCGCAGTAGAACCCGGTGCCATCCTAATGTTCAATTTCCCACTGCCTGGTGCCTTGCTTATGTGATGCATGCACATGGGGCCACTAGTACTGTGTCTGGCCATGTACAGTAGAAGCTGTTCTGGTGCTGAGCATAGCCGACGCAGGAGCAATAGGGGGCCACTGGCTCTATACTTGTCCGACGCATGTGGAGTAGGGACCGTTGGCACTATGTACACCCTGCACATGCACAGTATATTGCTTAGACTGGTAAGCACAGTACTGTGCATGCATTGGGCAGAGAGAGTCCCAGTGGCCTCCACTGCTGTGCATAGGGCGTATTCCCCAGAGAAAAAAGGCTTAAAAAAGAAAAAAATTGGGGCACCAAAATATATTTTACTCTATTTGGGTGGAACTTAATGTATAGGGCAGTTTTACTGTTAGGGGTCATTTACACTTGCTTCAAAACAGGGCATCAGACAGGCTTTGTTAAAGGTCTCTTAAAGAAAGTCAAAGCTCCTGTCACTAAATAAAATGAGTTTAATATTAATTTAAAGTCCTATTTTTGCTTTAATGCTTCTTGCTTTTTTTTGCTTTGCAGAAACTCAAACTGCACGGAAACAGGAAGGAAACCCACACGGAGGTTCTTGATGGTACCAGAAGCCAAAGAGCACAAAATTCATGCCAAACAGATGCCTAATGCATGCAAACTGCATGACAAACTCATACAAATTGGGTGTTTAGGGGAAAAAATGGAACTGAGACCTAAAGGTAGCAAAATGAAGTGGACAACAGCATCCACCAATAGCCACGAGCGTTTCAGGACAATCAACAAACTGCCATGTTTTTATTGGCCTGCACATTTGCATTTAGATCAAACTGAAGCTGGAGGAATCCCACAATTCAGGACCAAGGTTATCATGATTCGTGAACTGTATCGTTCTCCACAGATAAAACACACCTCGCTGTATTTGGGGGGTTTAAACAAAACTGTGATTTGCAAAGAAGTTCGCCAGCCGGTGGGCTGAGGGGATTGGATTGACACTGAGGTCACAGATGCACTGAAGGCTAGGGGATATCTGTATGTCCTTACTAAATGGGGTGCCAGGGGCCACTGCAATTCTTGGCCACCACTGACAGTGGCATCCTGATGGTTCCATTCCCTCTACGGGAAGAATGGGTCCTTCTTACAATGAGAATGTTGACACTTGGAGATGCCTCCTATGAAGTCACAAACAGCCCAATGCTCACAAGCAATGCATGAAATCGGGAACATCGCAATGCTCGCATTTATCCTGCCAATTACCGCTTGCGGTCACACGCATTAAAATTTTATTGTACAATCTATTAAAAGGTCTTTTACTCTGGCCACACGTGATTTGATTGTTCAGTCTTTGCACAATAACCTTAACCAACAACTATGTAGTTAGCTTGTAGGTAGGCCTTCTCACTATGTATTATAGGTGACAACAAATCTAACATACACTATATTGTCAAAAGTATTGGGATGCCTGCCTTTACATGCACATGAACTTTAATGACATCCCAGTCTAAGTCTGTAGGGTTCAATATTGAGTTGGCCCACCCTTTGCAGCTATAACAGCTTCAACTCTTCTGGGAAGGCTGTCCACAAGGTTTAGGAGTGTCTATGGGAATGTTTGGCCATTCTTCCAGAAGCACATTTGTGAGGTCAGGCACTGAAGTTGGACGAGAAGGCCTGGCTCGCAGTCTCTGCTCTAATTTATCCCAAAAGATGTTCTATCGGGTTGAGGTCAGGACTCTGTGCCGGCCAATCAAGTTCCTCCACCTCAAACTCGCTCATCCATGTCCATGTCCACACCGGCTACAGTGCCACTCTGCAGCAGTAAATGTACGTGAGCCAATCGGGAACCGGTTACTGGCACCCCAAACACTATGCGATTCTTCTGTGTGTTGCACATAGGGAAGCCCATTAACGTCATGGGCTGCCCTATGCATGTTTGTTGTCCAAAAAGAATCCCCTGCCCCGTTTTGGGGTGACAAGAGTAGCGCGGTTTTAAAACTCTTGTTCCTGCTACGCCAAAGTGTGAACGCCGCCTAAAGTTATACTAAAATCTTTTTGTTAATAAATAGAGATTATATTTACCCACTCTGTGCAACTATATTGCTCAGAAAGCACTGTCTTCTGCTTTTCTGACAATATCCCCCCCCCCCCCCCGATCGGCATTGGTGTGACCTTCTGCACCTCCATGCTGAGCTGTGTGCGCCCCACTCCCTCCCCACATGACTTTGACTGACAGCAGCAGAAGCCTATGGCTCGGCTGCCCTCAGTGTCTCCTATGAAACCAGCAAGTGAGAGGTGCAGACCGGTGCCGGAGCCAAGACAGCGCTGGAGCAGTGACAGGAGTCAAGTGTTGAGGGATGTGGGGGGGGGGGGGGGGGGGGTGGCTGGGAAAGATAGTGGGGTGTTTTTTACCTTGAAGTAGAACTTTAAGAGGACTGTGCTTCTTTTTGAGATTTCGGTGTTTACAAGTTAAAATCAGTTTGTTTTTTTTAAAGAAAACTACTTAAAACCCCCAAATATTATTTTTTTTTTCTAGCAGAGAATAAAATGGTGGTTGTTGAAATACTTTATGTCACACCGTATTTGCACAGCGGTCTTACAACGCCTTTTTTTTAAAAAAAAAAAAACACTTTTTTGAGTTAAGAATAAGACAACAGTAAAGTTAGCCTAATTTTTTCCATATTGTGAAAGATGATGTTACACCGAGTAAATTGATACCCAACATGTCATGCTTCAAAATTACGCTCGATCATGGAATGGCGACAAACTATGGTACTTAAAAATCTCCATCAGCAATGTTTAAAAATGTCTACAGATTACCAGTTTTGAGATACATTGAGATATTGCTCTCGCTCTAACGATCGTGGCGATACCTCACATGTGTGGTTTTAGCACTATTTTACATGTGCGGACGGAACTTACATATGCGTTCGCTTCTGCGCGCAAGCTCGGCGGGACGGGAAACTTTAATTTTATTTTTTTTTATTCATTCTACTTTTAATTTTTTTTTTTTTACCCTGTCCTTTAAAAAAAAAAAAAAGATCACTTTTATTCCTATTACAAGGAATGTAAACATTCCTTGTAATAAAAAAAAGCATGACAGGACCTCTTAAATGTGAGATCTGGGGCCAAAAATACCTCACATCTCATATTTTATCTCATAAAATGCAATAAAAAAAATGACACTTGAAAAAAAATGTCTCCTTTAAGAGCTTTGGGTGGAAGTGACGTTTGACGTCGCTTCCGCCCTGCAATGCTATGGAGCCGGCTGGGGGCCATCTTCCCCTCAGTTGGCATCAAGGCATTGCGGCGGCCAGATTGGATGCTACCAGCGGGTCCGGTAAGCAGCAGAGATGACCGGAGCACTGCGGGGGGGCCCCTCTCCTATCTGATTTATTTTTGTCATCTGTGTCCCATTGGGGATATTTCCCTTCACTTCCTGTCCCATAGCCAAAACAGGAAGTGAGAGGAAATCCCTGCCTTAACCACTTCAGCCCCGGAAGGATTTACCCCCCTTCCTGACCAGGCCATTTTTTGCAATACGGCACTGCGTCACTTTAACTGACAATTGCGTGGGCATGCGACCCTGTACCCCAATGAGATTGATGTCCTTTTTTCCCCCCACAAATAGAGCTTTCTTTGGTCAGTTTTTATTTTTTGAGCTATAAACAAAAAAAGAGCGAGAATTTTGAAAAAAAAAACAATATTTTTTACTTTTTGCTATAATACCTATCCAAAAAAAAAAAACAAATTTCTTTGTCAGTTTAGGCCAAAATATATTCTTCTACATATTTTTGGTAAAAAAAAAATCCCAATTAGTGTATATTAATTGGTTTGTGCAAAAGTTATCGCATCTACAAAATAGGGAATATAATTATGCCATTTTTATTATTATTTTTTTCTACTAGTAATGGCGGCAATCTGTGATTTTTAGCGGGACTGTGACATAGCGGCGGACAGATCAGACACTTTTGACACTTTTTTGGGACCACTGACATTCATACAGCGATCGGTGCTATAAAGATGCACTGATTACTGTATAAATGACACTGGCAGGGAAGGGGTTAACACTAGGGGGGGCGATCAAAGGGTTAAGTGTGTCCAAGGGAGGTGTCTCTAACTGTATGGGAGATGGGCTGCCTGGAGGAGGAGAGATCACTGTTCCTAATCATTGGGAACAGACGATCACTCTGAACTCCCCTGACAAAACGGGGATCTGCTTTGTTTACTCGTTCTGCCTCTCTCTGGAGCAATCGTGGGTGGGCGGCGGACCTCGAGTCTGCCAGACCAGCTGGTTGACTCCCTGCTCCGGTGGCGCTCGTGTGCCCGGAAATCGCCCGACGTACACCTACGGCGACTAGCGCAGCCGCGCCAACCTGCCACTGTAAAATGATGGCGGCTGATCAGCAAGCAGTTAAAGCGGACTTTCAGAAATTTATTTTAATCTTTCCATCAATTAAATCCTCTGCCTTTGTTGTTTTAACTTTGGATAGTAAAACATTTTTTTTCTGCCAGTAAATACCTTATACAGCCCACTTCCTGTTTCTTGTCTGATCATTAGCCTAGGCGTATGACATCATACACAGCTCTCTCTCTCTCTCTCTCACTTTCGTGAGATTTTGCCAGGAACGGGGGGGGGGGGTGAGTCATAAGAGGGCCAATGAGAGCTGTAGGCCTGCAAAGCTGGAGGTGTGCCTCTGTGTGTCTGTGTAAATCCAGGAAGTGAACAGGCAGCAGCTTCAGCCGCCCACAGTTAAAATGGCTACAGCCAGACTCAGTGGAGGGAGATTTCTGCAGCATATTTGGCAAGTACAGAATCACAGTATATATAAAATAATATGCAAAGTGGCTGGAGGGAAGCTTCAGAATGGCAAAGATATTTTTATTACAAATTATGTGAGCAGACTGCAGTTCCTCTTTAAGGGAATCTATTGGGGACCCCCAGGTCACCAGAGCTAGTGTCCCCATTGGAAGATTTCTTTTCTAGGGACAGCCAAAAATTTTCTTTTACTTCCACTTTCAATGATAATGGTAAACGGGACAAATAGAGAGGGAGAATCTCGTTAACGGGGATTCAGCAATAAAAACTGACAGGGGGTCTAATCCATCTCCACTCTATCCAAAACTAAGAAAACATTTTGCCTTTAGTTCTACTTTAATGCAGAGAATGCATTAACCACTTGCCTACCGGGCACTTTTACTCTCTTCCTGCCCAGGTCAATTTTCAGCTTCCAGTGCCGTTGCACTTGGAATGACAATTGCGCGGTCGTGCGACGTTGTACCCAAACTAAATGTTTTATATTTTTCACACAAATAGAGCTTTCTTTTGGTTATTTTTAATCACCTCTGCGGTTTTTATTTTTTGCTAAATAAATGAAAAAAGAGCGAAAATGTTGAAAGAAAGCTTATTCATAGTTTGTAATAACATTTTGCAAATAAGTAAATGTTCTCCTTCACTGTTGGGCACTGATGAGGAGGCACTGATAAGGTTGCACTGATAGGTGGCACTGATGGGCAATGATAGGTGGCACTAATGGGCGCTGATAGGCGAGATGGGCACTGGTAGGCAACACTGGTGGGCACTGATTGGCAGGACTGGTGGACACTGATTGGCAGCTCTGATGGGTACTGAAAGGTGGCACTAATCGGCGCTGATAGGCGAGATGGGCACTGGTAGGCAGCACTGGTGGGCACTGATTGGCAGCACTGGTGGGCACTGATTGGCAGCACTGGTGGACAATGATTTGCAGCACTGGTGGGCACTGATTGGCAGCACTGGTGGGCACTGTTGGGACTGCACTGATAATCAGTGTAGATGTCCCTTTTACACAAGCTGGTTATCGGCTCTCTTCTCCTCTCCTCATGCTGTCAGCGCTAGGAAAGGAATGCCGATAACCAGCTTCTGTTTATATTGGACCAGGGTGGATAAAAAACAATAATTGTTTTATTTTATTTAAATTTAAATAATTTTTTTATTATTATTTAATTTCTTTTTATAAAATGCTTTTGAGGTAAAAAAATCTATCTAAAAATAGTTTTCTATTTAAGATACATTAATAATTTAGTTTATTCAGCAGGCATTGGAGCTTAGTTATGCAGCATGAGGCTGTATATTCTGCAATATTTACATTTTTGGTAAACTCATTCAATGAATCCAAGCCCTGCAAGTTGAGATAACATGCACTGCATTGATGCATTCACACAATGTCACAGTAACCATGAGATAAAACAAAGTTCAGGATTCAGGAATATTCCTTTATCCCATTTTTTGCAGATCTCTGTACACTACAAACTGTATGATTGAATCGGTTCTGATATCGCTGTTTTACTAACCTTACAGCTTATTATTCTAAATAGGAAACCTTCATTTTGTTTGCAAATATTAAAGATTCTAACTACCAGCAAGAATAAGTCCTTGCATTTAAAGAGCAGCTGTCATTTTAGATCCATCATGGCAGCGCCTGTTAGCGGCCATCCACTCACCTACTGCCGCCACGTCCCTCACCTTGTTGTGTCCCTGCCGCATCACCAGCCCTCCCATTAAAGTGAATGGGACTATCGGTGAGTCAACAGCGGGTCAGAGGAGGAGCGGCTGCATGACAGAGATGACAGTTTCCCTTTAAAAATCTTGATTTAAATCAAAATCCCCCTTTCATTGGACGAATTTCCGGATTTTCGAATTTCCAAATTTTCGATTTTTGAGTTTTCGATTTTCCGAATTTTCGATTTTTAGACTTTCGTATTTCTGAATTTCCGAAATCTTCGAATTTCCAAATTTTCGATTTTCGAATCTTTGAATTTTTGAATTTCAGATTTTTCAAATTTTGGAAAAATTCGTTAAACGAGTTTTCGTTAATTCGATTATTTCCGAATTAACGAATTTGTCGAATTTGGTCGAAAGACGAATTTGTAACGAAAAAAAAATTGCACATGTCTAACAACCCGTTCAGTTTAAAATAGAAATGAAAGGCAAAACATTTGTGCATAGCTATTAAAAAGATTATAAATACCTTTTTTTTTTCATTTTTTATAAGTGATCGCATTTCCTCTATTCTCAGGTGCGTAAGAGCTGGGGGGAGGAGAAACGGTAGCATACTGAGCTTCCCAGTGATTGGCCGTACAACATGGGCAAGTCAGAACAAGTCTGGTCATTGGAGGAGAGCACACTGAGTTCCCAGCACAGCTTGAGAACTGACCACGCTGTGCTCTCCTGCTTAGTGTGGTCAGTTTTTAGAAGAAAAGCAAAGGGACTGGCAGGATTACCAGAGATTTCACACAAAGGAAGCAATACAGAGAGAACAGGAGACTTTCTCATACAAGTACACAGTACAGCAGCCACATTTCGGGAATATGAAGTGTTGGGGTAACAAACGCGTAAATAAGAAGAATGTTAAAGAAATACATTTAAGGGGCACACAAATGCAATATATGACCCAATTTTTGGTAAAATAAAAAAGATAATCTTGGGTCGAGTTAATAGATACCCAACATGTCAATATTTACATTTTGTACGCCCGCAAAGCGACGACAAACTTTGGTACCCTATATTTTCCATAGGCGACACTATAAAAGCCCCTACAGGCCATGAATAATGGGCCCCGAATTATTGCTCTCCCTCTGGCATGAGCAGCGACAACCATTTTTCATGTAAGCACCCCCGACAGGTGCGTTTACATTCGTGTGTGCGTACGTGTGGGGCCCTTTTAGAGGGGTTTCTAAAGCGGAGTTCCACCCAAAAATTAACTTCCGCTTAAATGCTTCTCCCCCCTGGTGCCACATTTAGAACCTTTCAGGGGGGAAGAGGGACCTGGTTTTGACAGCTCCCCCCTCCCCACTTCTGGGAGATGGCACCGCGGCCCATCTCTCAGAAGTTTGTCCCCTCCTCCACCTTGCCCCGCCGCCGGGCCAATAAGAAAGCGCAGCAAGCTTCGCACATGCACAGTAGAGAACCAGCCAGGTTCCCTTATCAGGAATGGAGGAAGCAGCACCAGGGATGCGATCCGAACATCGGGTGGGGTGCCAAAATCGCAGGCTCCCTGGGCAGGTAAGTGTCCTTATATTAAAAGTCAGCAGCTGCAGTATTTGTAGCCGCTGGCTTTTATATTTTTTCACCTAGGCTGGACCTCCTCTTTAAGTCGTTGGGTGTAGCTTTTTTATTTTATTTTCGCTAAAACTATTTTACATCCCACAGGTGACAGAAAGCCCCCTATGTGATATACAGCGAGCTGAGATTCACTGGTGTCCCTCTGCACCATGCCATGCAGGTCCTGGGCCCACAGGTGGGGCAGCCATCAGATTCAATTCAATAGAAAGCCAACAGTTGGCTCATAGAGTGTCACTGGTCTCTACTGATTGGATAGGCTGCATTCTCAGTGATTTCATTGGTCTCTACTGATTGGATAGGCTGCATTCTCAGTGATGTCACTGGTCTCTACTGATTGGATAGGCTGCATTCTCAGTGATGTCACTGGTCTCTACTGATTGGATAGGCTGCATTCTCAGTGATGTCATTGGTCTCTACTGATTGGATAGGCTGCATTCTCAGTGATGTCACTGGTCTCTACTGATTGGATAGGCTGCATTCTCAGTGATGTCACTGGTCTCTACTGATTGGATAGGCTGCATTCTCAGTGATGTCATTGGTCTCTACTGATTGGATAGGCTGCATTCTCAGTGATGTCACTGGTCTCTACTGATTGGATAGGCTGCATTCTCAGTGATGTCACTGGTCTCTACTGATTGGATAGGCTGCATTCTCAGTGATGTCATTGGTCTCTACTGATTGGATAGGCTGCATTCTCAGTGATGTCATCGGTCTCTACTGATTGGACAGGCTGCATTCTCAGTGATGTCACTGGTCTCTACTGATTGGATAGGCTGCATTCTCAGTGATGTCATTGGTCTCTACTGATTGGATAGGCTGCATTCTCAGTGATGTCATTGGTCTCTACTGATTGGATAGGCTGCATTCTCAGTGATGTCATCGGTCTCTACTGATTGGACAGGCTGCATTCTCAGTGATGTCACTGGTCTCTACTGATTGGATAGGCTGCATTCTCAGTGATGTCACCGGTCTCTACTGATTGGATAGGCTGCATTCTCAGTGATGTCACCGGTCTCCACTGATTGGATAGGCTGCATTCTCAGTGATGTCACTGATTTCTAGTGAATGGATAGGCTGCATTCTCAGTGATGTCACTGATTTCTAGTGAATGGATAGGCTGCATTCCCAGTGATGTCACCGGTCTCTAGTGAATGGATAGGCTGCATTCCCAGTGATGTCACCGGTCTCTAGTGATTGGATAGGCTGCATTCTCAGTAGTTGCACTATAGTGATTATGAGGCTCCTCTATTTGTTATATCTGGTGAATGGCATTAATTGAACTAACTGGTTGGAGTTATATTAATTAATACAATAACCACTTGCTCCCCAGGCCATTTCTGAGCACATTTATGTACAAATCTACATTTTTTTGTTTGCTAGAAAACTACTGAGAACCCCCAAACATTATATATTTTTAAGCAGAGATCCTAGAGAATAAAATGAAGGGTGTTGCAATTTTTTATGTACACAGCGGTTTTCAAACTCAAATCTTTTGGAAAACATACACTTTAAAGTGGAAGTCCATGTAAAAATTAAAATCCCTGCATCTATAGACATCAACATTCTAACACTAACCTATCTAGCCCTGTGAAGAAGAAATCAGCATACCTTTTCTGCATGCGATTCAACCCGATCCCACACTGAGCTGTCAGCCGCGGCTTCCCTGTGTAGATGGGTGCAGAGGACATGGACAACAACGGAAGACTCATAGTAAGTCTAAGGGTGACGTCACTCCCCATTCATTTCACAGCCGTTGTCGGTCGTGTCTTCTGCAGAGCTTCCACCGCTGGAGATCGGGTCGGATCCGCTTCAGAAAAGGAATGTATACTGATTTCATCTTCACATGTTTAGAGAGGTTAGTGTAAGAATGTGGGTGGCTATAGATACAGGGATTTTAGTTTTTGCATGGACTTCCACTTTAACCACTTCCCGACCGCGTAACGACTATAAGCAGGGACAGTGTGGCTCTGTCCCGCGAATCGCCGCTTATAGTCGTCACTCACGGGCACGACAGTAGGGGGGGTGCACGCTCGTGCCTGCCACACGCTCGAGCCCGCCGCATGCTCCCTGAGTGGGGCCGCGGGTCAGGCTCGATGTCCTCCAGCGACCTGCGATCGCCTGTGTAGAGCCAGAACGGGGAACCGCCGATGTAAACACAGTGGTTCCCCGCTTTGTCAGGCGGCATGTCAGAGATCTACTGACCCCTGTCACTGGGATGAGTTAGCTCTCTGGTGCTCTTGTCAGCCCAGCCCCCTCACAGTTAGAACACGCCTAGGGAACACAGTTAACCCCTAGATCTCCCCCTGCAGGTTAACCCCTTCACTGCCAATGACATTTATACAGTAAACAGTGTAAAAAAGTGTCAAAAATGTCCGACATGTCCGCTGCAATATCACAGTCCCGATAAAAATCGCAGATCGCCGCTATTACTAGTAAGATAAAAAAATTTGTAAAAACGGCAGAAATTATTTCTCATGGTTTGTAGACGCGACAATTTTTGAGCAAACCAATCAATACACACAGATTGCGGGGTTTTTTTAACAAAAAATATGAGGAAGAATATAAATCAGCCAAAACTGATGAATACATTTTTTTTTTTTTTTTTGGATTTGTATTATAGTAAAAAGTAAGAAATATTAATTTTTTTTGCAAAATTGTCGCTCTTTTTTTTGTTTATAGCGGTGATCAGAAATGACGCAGAGGGGATCAAATACGACCAAAAGAATGCTCTGTTTGTGAGGGAAAAAAGAACATAATTTTCGTTTGGGTACAACGTCACACGACCGCGCAATTGTCAGTTAAAGCGACGCAGTGCCGAATCGCAAAAAGTGCTCTGGTCCTAATGTGGAAAATCCTTCTGATCCTTAAGTGGTTAATGAATTTTATTGCACACAAACACAATATAATACCCAATTTGTTGGGTAAAATGCAAAATATGAGTAAACAGAATACCTAACATGTCACGCTTTAAAATTCCTAACGCCCGTGGAACGCCACAAAGCTACCGTACCTAAAAAATAAAGCAACACTTTAAAAACTTTTACATATTAACAGTTCAGGCTTATACAGGAGGTCTGGAGCTGAAATTATTGCTCTCGCTCTGACGTTTACAGTAGACATGCACTGGCAAAAAATTTGTTCATTTTCGTTTTCATTTCATACGTTTCTTTTTTTTTTTTTTCGTTTTTTGGGTCATTCGTTATGATCAAAATTGGTTATTTCGAAAATTCAGAAAATCGGAAATTCTGAAATTCGAAAATCCACAGATTGGAAATCCGAAAATTCTAAAATTTGGAAATTAAGAAATTCAAAAAATTGGAAATTCGAAAAATCGGAAATTTGAAAATGTGAAATTAGAAAATTTGGAAATTCAGAAATTCGAAAAATCAGAAATTTGAAATCTGAAAATTCGAAAATCGGAAATTCGAAATTTGGAAATTCCAAAAATTGGAAATTTGGAAATCCGAAAATCTGAAAATTCAAAAATCCAAAATAATAACTAACTAATAATAACTAATAGAGTTGAGCGAACACCTGGACGTTCGGATTCTGCGGGTCCGAACGAACTTTGGGAAAAAGTCCGGGTTCGGCACCGAACGTTGCCCGAACTTTATCCCGGACCCCAAACCCCATTGAAGTCAATGGGGACCCGAACTTTTAGGCACAAAAATGGCTGTAACAAAGTCCTGGCAAGTGCTAGAGGGCTGCAAAAGGAAGGAAAATGGGGGTAAGAGTAGGGCAAGTGCCCTACAAAAAAATGGGGATAGGGAAAATAAATTAAAATCAAATAAACTAGGAGATGATTTTTGAACAATAATGTGTCACTTACAGCTGCAGCTAGAACCTCTCCCTTTAGAACTAGGAGATGATTTTTGAACAATAATCTATCCCTCTAAGCAGAAGCCTCTACCTAGTGCAGTCAGATCGCTCAAAGCAGCAGTATGTGAAATCTCAAATTACTCCCACAATCTGATCGTTGTGTACGATCGTAGCGATCGTTGTGTTATGCAGAGTTTGATCTGCAATCTGTCACTCAAAGCAGTAGTATGTGAAATCTCAAATTTCTGAAATCTGTCCCACAGAGCAACAGCAGTAGTAATCTCAGGATGCAGGATCAGATGTTAAAATGTCTGCAATCTGTCCCTCACAAAAACGCCGGCAGCATCCTCTCCCTACACTAACCCAAGAGCATGTGACATGCAGCACTGTGACTCCAGCCTCATATAGAGGCTGGGTCACATGATGCACTGGCCAATCACAGCCATGCCATTAGTAGGAATGGCTGTGATGGCTTCTAAGGGCAAACCAGTGAAATGCTTGTTGATTGGCTGCCCTGCAGCTATTCAACATGTGTGATCAACTACCAGAACCCGAACTCAAACGTTTTTTGAAATGTCCGTGTTCGGGTCTGGGTCCCGGACACCCAAAAGTTCGTTACGGACCCGAACGTTACAGTACGGGTTCGCTCAACACTAATAACTAACTATTAAATTATAGGTATTGGAATTTCCTTTCAAATTTAGCTGTTAGTGAACGTAATAAATACGAATTTATTTGAAGTTACGAATTATCTGAATTAACGAATGCCGCATCTAAACGAATGGAACGTAACAAATTATTAATAATAAATAATAATAAGAAAAACTTTTTACCATTATTATTATTATTATTAATAATTTGTTATGTTCCATTAGTTTAGATGCGGCATTCATTATTTTGAATCGTTCGTAACTTTGGATAAATTTGTATTTGTTACGTTCACTAACAGCCAAATTTGAAAGGAAACTCCAATACGTCTAATTTAATAGTTAATTATTATTTCAGATATTCAAATTTTCGGGTTTTCTAATTTTTGGATTTTTGTTCTTATTTTCAGATTTTCGAATTTCTGAATTTTCGATTTTTGGATTTCGGAAAAATTACAAAAAACAGATTTTTGATAAATCGAATATTTCCAAATTAACGAATTTGTTGAATTCCATCGAAAAACTAATTCAGAACAAAATGAACTACACATGTCTAGCTTACAGCGATATCTTACAAGTGTGGTGCGATCGCCATTTACATATGCATGCGGGACTTATGTTTGCGTGTGAGCACAGGGGAACGGGGACGCTTTAAATTTTTTTTTTTACACCGCCTCTTTATTTTTTTTATCAACTTTATTGCTATCACAAGGGATGAACAACATCCCTTGCGATAGCAATAAGCATGACAGGTCCTCTTTATGGACAGGTCCTCTTTATGGACAGGTCCTCTTTATGAACATGTCCTCTTTATGAACATGTCCTCTTTATGGACAAGGCCCTCTTTATGGACAGGCCCTCTATATGGACAAGGCCCTCTTTATGGACAGGCCCTCTTTATGGACAGGTCCTCTTTATGGACAGGTCCTCTTTATGGACAGGTCCTCTTTATGAACATGTCCTCTTTATGGACAAGGCCCTCTTTATGGACAGGCCCTCTATATGGACAAGGCCCTCTTTATGGACAGGCCCTCTTTATGGACAGGTTCTCTTTATGGACAGGCCCTCTTTATGGACAGGTCCTCTTTATGGACAGGTCCTCTTTATGGACAGGCCCTCTTTATGGACAGGTCCTCTTTATGGACAGGCCCTCTTTATGGACAGGCCCTCTTTATGGACAGGCCCTCTTTATGGACAGGCCCTCTTTATGGACAGGTCCTCTTTATGTCTCCTCTGGCCTCCAAAGTATCACACCAAACTGAGATCGGTTTGATCAGATGCTTGTACAATCCGGTAACGGCTTGTAAACATTGGACCGAAACTGGAAAGTGAATAAATTCTCGCCACTTCCGACTTCTGATCTGAGAGAGAAGGAGGAAGGACTTTAGTTCCCATCTCTCTGTGTATTGTAGCCGATGCCGCCGGTCAGGAGCGGCACCTCCTGCCATCGGTAGAAATGATCAAGTGGCTCTAAAGCCACTCCAAACACTTCTACCTGAAAGAGCATCATTGGCTGAAAATGTTGATACCGGGATGATGCTTGCATACCCCATGACGTCATATGGCGTCCACCCGGGGAGAAGTGGTTAACCACTTCAATACCAGGCGCTTACCCCCCTTCCCGCCCAGACCAATTTTCACCTTTCCCCGCTGTTGCACTTTGAATGACAATTGCGCGGTCGTGTGACGCTGTACCCAAACAAAGTTTTCATAATTTTGTTCCCACAAATAGAGCTTTCATGTGGTGGTATTTGATCACCTCTGTGGTTTTCAATTTTTGCGCTACAAATAAGAAAAGGCCAAAAATTTTGAAAAAAAAAAAGTTTTTCTCTGTTTCTGTCAAAAAATGTCGTAAATAAGTACATTTTCTCCATCACAGATGGGCACTGATGTGGCAGTACTGATTGGCACTGATGAGGTGGAATGGACGGGCACTGATAATGAGGCACTTATATGCAGCACTGATGGGTACTGATAGGCGGCACTGATAAGCAGGACTGATGGGCACTGATAGGTGGCACTGATATGCAGCACTGATGGGCACTCATAGGGGGCACTGATGGGCACTCATAGGCAGCACTGATGGGCACTCATAGGTGGCACGTGGCACTGAGCACTGATAGATGGCACTGATAGGTGGCACGGGTGGGCACTGATAGGTGGCACTGGTGGGCACTGATAGGCAGCACTGATTCCCTGGTGGTCTAGGGTGGCATCTGTAATCGGCACTGAGTGCCATCCATGCTGGGCATTGTGCCCCTTACCTGGTGGTCTAGGGTGGGCTCCATGATGGTGTCCCTGGTGGTCCTGATCGGCTCCCTGGTGGTTCTGGCCGGCTCCCTGGTGGTCCCTGGGAGCAAGGCCATCTTTAATATGGTTTGGACTCTGGCCAAAAATTTTCTTGGCCCCCCCGCCCATGCAATTTTGCTCTTCACCCCAACTCGGACACGATCGTTGCAGCAGCCGGGGCAGTTACAAGCAGCAGCTGACAGCCACGGGAGGGAGAATCTGCCCCCACCGCCACACCAGATATCCCTGACTGTCCAGGTATCCAATTAAGTATTGGAACATTTGCGCGAGTACAAGTACTCGTGCAAATGCTCAGTATCGGCACCAATATAGTATTGGTATCGATGCAATCCTAATTATGACCCAAACCTGCAGTGTTTTTAATTGGAAATACCGCTTTAGGCCTGGTTCACATGTATGTGGGTTGGAGGCGCACATTTGCACAGGCACAGCAGCCCATTTTTTTGAATGGGCTGCCATGCCTGTGCTTCCCGCAGAAAAAAGGAGCATTAAAAATGCAGTGGCCTTGAAATCTCATTCTATTTTTGTGCCATGCAACCTACCTGCAGTTCCTGCACACATAAACGCACTGTGTTTTTAAAAGCGTGGCTCACGCATCTAAAAATGCAGTAAGTTTGCCATTGCAGGAACTGTAGGGTAAATTGCATGGTGCAAAAGCAGAATGGGTTTCAAGGCCACTGCATTTTTAAAATGCAGCATGCACCTTTTTTTCTGCGGGAAGCGGAGGAATGGCAGCCCATTCAAATGAATGGGCTGCTGTGCCTGTGCAAACATGCATACATGTAAATGAGGCCAGTATAAGCATGCATGGCATGGGCCAGGCCATGGTGTGGTCTGATGGCCTGGCCCATGTCATGCTGCGTGCACACTGCTCTGTAATAAGCGGCAACACAACCTGGACTGGTCAGGAACAGATACACAGCCATGGGCGTCTGCAAGAGGTGGCAATATACTGTATATACTAATACCACCAACGGGGAGGTGGGTGTATATGGGGAGGGAGTGGTATTAGTATATACAGTAAGGAAGGTGGGTGTATATAGAGGGGGGTGGGTGGTATTAGTATATACACCCACCTTCCTTACTGTATATAGTAATACCACCCCCTCCCCATATACACCCACCTTCCTTACTGTATATACTA
>BLSH010002386.1:421734-435157 GCA_018402905.1 Glandirana rugosa
AGAGAAAAACTATTGCAGTAATAGTGTATTTCGTGTCCGTACGTTTCCAAATTTTTGGGACTACGTTTTTGAATTTAGTCTCAAGGTGGGTTTTCACCTTGAAGGCGAAATTTCCTCCCGGGGGAGACTGAACGGTATTAACAGTACAGTAAACCGACATCCCCCCTCGACGTGAAGGAGCCTCCTCGCCTCCGCTTCTAGCCCCAAGGCATGCGGGCGTAGCGACCTGGTCCCTTGTCCATTCACAGGTTAATCTTTTTCAGTCGTCGACGTGAAAAACATCGACGACTGAAAAAGAAACTACCTTGAGGCGAAATTATCTTCCTAGCTCGACGGAGTAGTGTAAACATAAGAATAGTTTAGAAATTGCTTATCAGACAATGGCAGCTCGATCCTTCTATTAAAGCGGAGTTCCATCAAAGAAAAAGTCAGCAGCTACAAAAAGTGCAGCTGCTGACTTTTTCTAATTGGACACTTACCTGTTCCCTGGTCCAGCGATGCGGGCGTACGGAACCCCGATCTTCGCCTCCGCTCCTCCGAGGAAGTGCAGCTCCCCCCTACAGCCAAATGACATGACAATTATGGCAAGTCAGAGGGGGCCCTCCTTTAAAGCGGAAGTTCCACTTTTGGGTGGAACTCTGATTTAAGTTTTTGCATCAGGGTTTTTAAACCTTTGCATGCCTGTGCTTTATGTGATAATGACGTTATCAAAAAGAGACAGAGTATGGGTGACCTTAAAATGTTGCCCCCCCCCCGGAAAAAATCCTGCAGACGCCCATGTACACAGCCACAGGTTTTAAAACATATATGGGGACAGGGGAGGAGAAAGACCTATTGGGTCCTCCTCCTGGCCAGCTCGGCTCCGATCAGCCGGCTCATTCACAGGCAGTGTTGTGTAGTCTGTCTAGGCAGCTAGCATACGCTCGCTCCTCTCTGACATCGGCAGGCAGCACGCATAGCAAGGGGCGGGGTCAGAGCATCAGTGGAGCTCAAGTCCCTGTCCGCCTGCTCAAGGCCCCATACTGTGTGCTGATGCCATTGCCGGCTGCCTGTGTGTGTCAGACTGGCACCATGCACGGCTGCCGAATCCAATGTAGGTCCTGATTTATCATTTACGGGCAGCGCACACGGGCTTAAGGGGCAGCTCTGCCTTGGGCCCCAATACAATAACAGGGCCCTGGGCAGCTGCCCCTTTTGCCCTGCGCTAAAGAAGGCCCTGCCTGGGCGGGCGCTCCCTGATGGTCCCTGGACGGGCTCCCTGGTGGTCCAGTGTGGCGATCCGAGGGGGGGCTGCGCTGATAAGCAATCAGCGCAGACACCCCCCTCTCAGGAGAGCCGCCGATCGGCTCTCCGCTACTCGCATCTGCAGAGTAAAAGCTGATACACAGCTAATCACGTGGTAAAGAGCTTCTGATGGAAGCACTTTACCGAGGTCGGTAATGTGGTGGGTCACCACCAATCGCCGCTATGCATTTATTTAATTATTTATTTTATTGCATTTTAGTGTAAATATGAGATCTGAGGTCTTTTTGACCCCCAGATCTCACATTTAAGAGGTCCTGTCATGCTTTTTTTCTATTACAAGGGATGTTTACATTTTTTTTTTTTTTTAAAGGACAGTGTAAAAATAAAAAATAAAATAAATAAGAAAAAAAAAAAATTTAAAGAGCCCTGCTGAGCTCGCGCACAGAAGCGAACGCATGCGTAAATCGTAAGGGTTAAAAACGTGCAGCGCTATGAAACGAAGAAGGAGAGTACTAAGAACCCTCCATCAGTGTTACAGTATAAGGAGATTAAATAATCATGAAAAATGGGGAATAAGTACGGTGACAAAAGCAATAATAAATGTCTAATATTCAAATAAAGTGCAAAACAGTGTTGGTCCAAAAATGTGGATGTGCAGTTGATAAGCACACCAACGTACAAAATATTTGGAAGCGATGAAGCAATATACAGTCTCCAATACTCAGATGAAGTGCAGAAAGTGTTGATCGAAAACAGTTGATGTGCAGTTCATGTATAAGTGATTATCTTTAAGAATGAAACTTCCGTAAGTCCATGAAGTGAGACAGGAGCCACCACCAACATGTAGAAGATTTACCAGATAGCCTGCGTCTCCTGGGTCATACAGACATTGGATGTATCAACATCAGACAGAAAGATGTTCCACAAGACCACCTGGAAGTGAGAAGTCCCGGTATTCCATAGCCAGTATCTGGATGGAACCCACAGTTTCAATCGATCAGCAGTATGGAAATGGGCTGTCACTCACAGTAGTCCCTCAGCAAGTATACAGAGCCATAAAGAGGAGAGAGACTCCTAATAGTGTAAACGCACTACTTATTAAAAATGTATTAGGTAAAATAAAGAACACTCTCATGTTGCATTGAAAGCAAGAGCTTAAAACAATATAGGATGGACCGCAATGGCACCGGCAGGATTGGACCCGCTGCGTTTCGTCTAATAAGTAAGCATGCGTAAGTCATATGAAAACGCTGTTCAAACCCCACATGTGATGTATTGCCGCGATCATTAGAGCAATACTTCTAGCACTAGACCTCCTCTGTAGCTCAAAACTGGTAACTAGAGTTAAGCGAACCCGAACTGTAAAGTTCGGGTTCGTACCTTTGAGAAAAAGTCCGGGTTCGGGTGCGGAGTTTGGGTATTTTTTTGCGCCTTTTGAATAGCTGCAGGGCAGCCAATCAACAAGCGTTTCACTCATTTGCCCTTAGAAGCCATCTCAGCCATGCCTACTAATGGCATGGCTGTGATTGGCCAGTGCATCATGTGACCCAGCCTCTATATAAACTGGAGTCACGTAGTGCTGCATGTCACATCATCTCATACTAGTGTAGGGAGAGGATGCTGCTGCTGGTGTGAGGGACAGATTAGCTTTAGAAAATCTGTTAAAAACAGCGATTTATTGGTGGGTGGGTGCTAGAGGAGATTTTTGTTTGCTAGAGTACATTTTGTTTGCTAAGCAAAGTGCCTCATATAAAACCTAAGCAATTTTTCTGTTTGTTAGGTGGGCGTTTGCAGCCAGTTTTGCAAGTGCAGTGCACTTGCAACTGCTTGTGTGTCAGGGACACTACTTTAATTGTGTTCTGTTAGTTCAGTTGGCAACATTTTGGCATATTTAAATACTGCTTTTACATTGCAGCTGGACAAATTACATTTTTTTTTTGTGCAAAATATTACATTTGCAGCCAGTGGTACATTTCTTGCAAAAAATTAAAAAGTGCGTCTACATTGCTGGTTTAAAAAAAAAAAAAAATTCTAAATACTACATTTGCCGCCAGCGGTGCATTTCTTGCACGAAAATAAAAAGGGCGTCTACATTGCTGGTTTAAGAAAAAAAGAATAATAATTTATTATTCTCTTTTTATTATTATTAATAAATAGTGCTACATAGTACATTTGCACCTTGCTGTGCATTTCTTGCACAAAATTGCACATTGCCGGTTTAAAAAAATAATATAAATTTGTGCTAAATAGTACATTTGTTCTAAATCTGAGCACAACCTGCATGACCAGGCATCTACATGCAAGGCACAAGCTGCAGTGGAATAATTACCTCAAAATCCAAGAAAGGTCTCGGCCTCCTCCTGCTTCCTCTTCTGCTGCTGCCTCAGCCTCTTCCTCCACCTCTACAGTGACAGCGTCACCTGCCACCCAGCAAACAGAGCATGTGACAGCAACACCACCATGTCCGCCACCGTCCCCAAGCATTTCCACACATTTCCATGGAAGCTTACAGCTCTCCATCTCCCAAACCCTGGAGAGAAAGAGGAAATACCCCCCTACCCACCCGCGATCCCTGGCCCTGAATGTCAGCATTTCAAAATTCCTGGCCTTTGAAATGCTTTCATTCCATCTGGTGGACAAGGACAATTTTAAAAACCAGATGGCGGTGGCTGTCCCACAGTACGTGGTACCCAGCCGCCACTACTTTTCCAGGTGAGCCATCCCTTCCCTGCACAAACAAGTCGGGGACAAGATCAGGTGTGCACTGCGCAACGCCATCAGTGGCAAGGTCCACATAACCACTGATACATGGACCAGTAAGCACGGGCAGGGACGCTATATCTCGCTAACTGCACAATGTAATGGCGGGTGGGCCTGAGCTGGCTAGCCGTTTGGCGCATGTCCTTCTGCCACCGAGGATTGCAGGGCATTTCTCTTTGCCTCCTGTTGCCTCCTCCTTCTACTCCGCTTCCTCCACCTCCTCTACCACCTCCTCATCCGGTCAGCGTAACACCTTCGCCACCAACATCAGCACATCCAGGGGGAAACGACAGCAGGCTGTTTTAAAACTGATATGTTTGGGGGATAAACCCCACACTGCGCAGGAGCTGTGGACGGGCATTGAACAACAGACCGATGAGTGGTTGTTGCCACTGAGCCTCAAGCCCGGCCTGGTGGTGTGCGACAATGGGCGAAATCTCGTAGCAGCTCTGGGCCGAGCCCGTTTGACGCACAATCCTTGCCTGTAGCATGTGCTGAATTTGGTGGTGCAGAAATTTCTAAAAAACTACCCGGATATGTCAGAGCTGCTGCATAAAGTGCGGTCCGTCTGTGCACACTTTCGGAGTTCTCACCCTGCTGCTGCTCGCCTGTCTGCGCTGCAGCGGAACTTCAGCCTTCCCGCTCACCGCCTCATATGCGACGTGCCCACAAGGTGGAACTCCACCTTGCACATGCTGGAGAGACTGTGTGAGCAGCAGCAGGCAATAGTGGAGTTTCAGCTGCAGCATGCACGGGTCAGTCGCTCTGCGGAACAGCAACACTTCACCACCGAGTGGGCCTCCATGCGAGACCTGTGTACCATATTGCAGTGTTTCGAGTACTCCACCAACATGGCCAGTGCCGATGACGCTGTTCTTAGCGTTACTATCCCACTTCTATGTCTTCTTGAAAAAACACTTCTGGCGATGATGGAAGAGGATGTGGCAAGGAGGAAGACGAGGAGGAAGAGGGGTAATTTCCACGGTTATCAGGCCAGTCATTCGCAAGTGGCTCGGAGGGTGGGTTCCTGCACCAGCATAGGCCAGGTAAAAAATTTTCACGCCAGGGCCAGTGTTGCCAACCGTCAGTAATTTTACTGGCAGCCAGTAAAAACCAGGCAATTTTCTCCTGCCAGTAAATGCCAGTAAAAGGAAAAGGTTGCCAGTAAAAAATATGGCTGTGATGCTAGGCTCAGTCTGGAGCCAGCCAAGATCATCTGGCTGCCTGCTACAGTGTGTTCGGGTGGCTCTGGCGGAGGCCGTGCCTGAGCATGTCATGTGATGTCATAGTGCAAGGGAACCAAGCAGAGTGGGCACAGCCTCGTGTGTGCATCTGTGGTATGGGGACAAGGCAGGCTCGGAGCGGATGTTTTTTTGCCTTACAATTTACCTTAATTTATATTGCTAATTGCATATTGTACTTGTTTGTAGCCAAAATTTGCACTTTAAACTGTAATTTTGTAACTTTTGGAAATGCCAGTAAAAACTTGGCTGTGCCAGTAAATATTTGGTGTTGTGTCAGTAAATTTCAATCTGGTAGGTTGGCAACACTGGCCAGGGCACAGTTCTAGAGGATGAGGAGGACGAGGATGATGATGAGGCGGAGGAGGAGGAACCGTGTTCACAGCAGGGTGGCACCCAACGCAGCTCGTGGGCATCACTGGAGCGTGGCTGGGGGGATACGGAGGACACAGATGATACACCTCCCACAGAGGACAGCTTGTCTTTGCCTCTGGGCAGCCTGGCACACATGAGCGACTACATGCTACAGTGCCTGCGCAAGTTGCGCGACAGCCGAGTTGCCCACATTGTAACTTGTGCTGATTGCTGGGTGGCCACCCTGCTGGATCCCCGTTACAAGGACAACATGCTGTCCTTAATTCCCTCACTGAAGCGTGATCGGAAGATGCGCGACTACAAGCACACGCTGGTAGACGCGCTGCTGAAGGCATTCCCAAATGACACCGGGGGCTCAGTGGAAGCACAAGGCGAAGGCAGAAGAGGAGGAAGAGGTCGCCAACTCAGCTGTGGCACCGCCAACGCCTCAGTAGGCAGGTTTAGCATGGCTGAAATGTGGAAAAGCTTTGTCAGCAGCACGCCAGAACAAACAGCACCACCAGCAACGTCTTAGCAGGAGGCAGCATTTCAGCAACATGGTGGAAGAGTATGTGTGCACACGCCTACACATACTGACTGATGGGTGTGCCCCATTCAACTTCTGGGTCTCCAAATTGGGCACATGGCCTGAGCTTGCCCTTTATGCCTTGGAGGTGCTGGCCTGCCCTGCAGCCAGTGTATTGTCTGAACGTGTGTTTAGCAAGGCAGGGGGCATTATCACACCCAAGCGCAGCCGCCTGTCCACAGCCAACGTGGACAAGGTAACGTTTATTAAAATGAACCAGGCATAGATCCCACAAGACTTGTCTGTACCTTGTGCAGAATAAACATTTAGACCGGCCTCACACAGCCATTGGTATACTTCAGTGAACTTTTTCTTCTTTTTTTTTAAATATGTCTCAATATTTTGGGGGCTACCCTAATTAGAAAAAAAAAAACAAACAAAAAACAGTGTTGGCTACCTCCTCCTCCACCGCCACTTTTACCTACACCGCCACGGTGACCGCCTCCTCAACCCCCTACTCCACATCCACCTCATCCTCCATTTTTAATTTTTTTAATGTGATTTTAAGTTATTTCCCTATCCACATTTGTTTGCAGGGCACTTGTCCTACTCTTACCCCCATTTTGCTTCCTTTTGCAGCCCTCTAGCCCTTTCCAGGACTTTTTTAAAACAATTTTAGTACCCAAAAGTTCGGGTCACCATTGACTTCAATGGGGTTCGGGGTCAAGTTCGGGTCAATTTTGGGGCCAAACTCGAACTTTTTTGAGGAAGTTTGGCCGAACCCGCTGAACCCGAACATCCAGGTGTCCGCTCAACTCTACTGGTAAGCTGTAGATATTTTAAAACATTGCCAATGCAGAATTTTTAAGTGCCAGTTTGTCGCCATTCCGGGCACAATTTTGAAGCATAACATGTTGGCTATCAATTTACTTGGCGTAACATTATCTTTCACAATATAGTAAAAAAAATTGGGCTAACTTTACTGTTGTCATAATTTTTAATTCTAAAAGTGTCGTTTTTCCAAAACAATTGCAATTGTAAGACCGCTGCGCAAATTAGGTGTGACATAAAGTATTGCAATGACCACCATTTTATTCTCTAGGGTGTTTGAAAAAAATATATATAATGTTTGGGGTTCTAAGTAATTTTCTAGCAAAGAAAAACAGATTTTAACTTGTAAACAACAGATGTCAAAAAGAGGCTCGATCCTTAAGTGGTGCTGAACTCTGGGTTAAGTGAAAAAATGACCCTTGCAGTGGGGCACCTCTACATTATTGGAACACGCAAGTTCTCCTTACTTTATTTTATTTATTTATTTCAGGTGCTTATTTAGCGCCGTCAATTTACTCCTCACTCCTCCAGCAGTCGGCGCTCTCCCCAGAGGCGTAACTAGAACCTTCAGGGCCCGGGTGCAAGAATTTAGGAAGGGCCCCCCTGACCTCTGGCCAGGGCCCTTCCCTCTTCTTGCTGATCCTGGGGCCCTTTACTCCTATCACGGGTCCCTTTACTACGGTCCCGCAGCGGGACCCTGGGAACAGCAGAAGACAAGTAAACTGGATAGGAGGGGCGGCAGGGGCAGCATATAGAGGAACCAATCTCCTGCATTAGGAGGAAAATGGAATAAATAAAACTTCTAAATGCCACCCTCGCCATCACTCCTATCCAGGTGTACAAGGGAAGCACATGGGCCCCCTGGAGCATGGGGCCCGGTTGCAATCGCAACCCCTGCAACCCCTATCGTTACGCCCCTGGCTCTCCCCCATTCTCTGGTACTCTAGGACAGTGATGGCGAACCTTGGCATCCCCGGATGTTTTGGAACTACATTTCCCATGATGCTCAACTACACTGTAGAGTGCATGAGAATCATGGGAAATGTAGTTCCAATAAATCTAGTGGTGCCAAGGTTTGCCATCACTGCTCTAGGATGTGGGCAGGCTCTCCCCATGTACAATGAAGTAAACATGTGCATGGCGAATACATTTGTTTCATTTTGATTTAGTTAAAATCGGTGGATTCATGCAATTCGTATTCGCGATTCGTTTCATGTCTTTTTTGAATTTTCTTCCAGTTTACTGTTTTTTCCGATTAGAAACGTTCTAAACGATACATTTTTAATCGGTTGAATTGAAAAATTTAGGTTTCTTTTTTTTTTTCAATTCGAATGCAGCAAAGTGAACAAACAAAAGAAAGATCTTCATCAAATAATTACAGTGACTCTTTAAATCACCTTTGGCTTAATAAAAACAGCATTATTTTAAAATGGTACTCTAATAACACACACAGCCTTTGATTTCAGCAATATGTCTACAGTTAGAATTCGACTGGAGTTCGATGTAAAATTTGATTCGAATTTCAGTCCGAATTTACAAAATTTGGACGAATTTAATTTCGTTATTCTGAGCATTCGGTAAAATTAATTTATATAGTAATTCAGTATTCGGAAATATCCAAATCGCCGAATAATTAAAAATTTGTCCAAATATTGATTCAGAACGAAATCCTCTGCACTGTGTTAAAAGGCTGTTTGATCCTGTCTTCTCTGATCCTCCCCTTCTTCCACTGTCCCTAATCTATCTCCTGATGGGACAGAGGGTAGGGGGACATGCTGAGTTTGGTGTGCATTGCTAGAGAGGTTTTTTTTTTTTTCCTGGGAGGGTGCATGTGATCAGCACAGGGCCAATCAGCACTGCCCAGACAGATGGTCAGGGGTCTTGCAGCCTCATAGAACAGTCAGAGGAGAATGAAAACTCCTCCTACAAGCTTTAACCAGACACTGATAGAAGTCACAAGATTGCTATATACTGCTGAGGAGAAAAGGTATTTAGCAGTTTATATTTACTAAAGATAATTGCATTTCCATGTTCTGTGCACTGTGGGCGACCAGGGTTTAGGAACACTTTAACCCGGCATAGGGTTTCATGATGCATATCTAAAAAGACTGTGGTATTGTAAACCATCCGCAGAAATTACATTTTAAATGAATGCCACCAATGCCGAGTACCTAGCTGATCTGTGCCTGAACCCTGCAATAACAACAAAAAGTTCAGCAGATATACACATTATATCATTTTCTTATTCAATTTCCTTTTTACCTTCAACTATGTAGTCCAAGGGCCTGCCAGATTGCATACACATTGAAAGAGTTTAGGTGTGACCTTATATAATATGGTTATGGTAAATTTAAATCATTTAATTAATCGTGTGTTAAACAAGTTTTTTTTTTTTGGTCCTGGAAGGTGAAAAAATCTTAGGAATTGCATAGACATTGAAGGTGAATGGCGTGACCTGTGTGTTTTGTCTTGGTAGATGTCAGCTGTCCTTTTCAGGATGATCACCAATTAGGTGTGGCCTCTGCTCCGCGTCCCTGTGTGGTCCATTCAAGGTATTATGAGGAATAAAGACTGACCTTCCTGACTTCCAAATTCTTCAGCCTGGCCCCTAAACCAAGACACACACCTTCATTGCTGAGGCTTGTTGATGATGTTAGTTTTAATTAAAAAAAATGTTTTTTATTTATTTATTATATTTATTTTAATTTTTATTGTTATTATTATTCTACAGGATTTATATAGCGCCAACTGTAGGGTGGTCAGTACAAATACAAAACACTTAAATACAGCAGGAATCAGAGGGCCCTGATCGTTAGAGCTTACAATCTAAGAGGGAAGGTCAAGTTAATAACTGTGGGGAATGTGCTGATGGAGAAGATAAATGTATAGTTGTTAGGTGGGAGCCAGATAGGCTTCTCTGAAGAGCTGAGTTTTCAGGGATCGTCTGAAGGTAGACAAAGTAGGAGAAAGTCGGACAGATTGCGGTAGAGCATTCCAGGGGATGGGAGAGGCTCTGGAGAAGTCCTGGAGGCGAGCATGGGATGAGGAGACAAGGGAGCTAGAGAGCAGGAGGTCTTGGAAGGAGCGAAGAGATTGATTTGCTTGGTATTTTGAGACCAGGTTAGTGATGTAGCTGGGGGCCAGGTTGTGGATGGCGTTATAAGTTATTGTTAGTATCTTGAATTTAATTAGTTGGTTGAGTGGCAGCCAATGGAGGGATTGACATAGGGTGTAGCAGACGCCGATCGGTTCTTAAGGTGGATGAGCCTGGTGGCAGCGTTCATTATGGACTGCAGTAGGGGTAGCCTATGTAGAGGTCAGCCAGTGAGGAGGGAGTTGAAGTAGTCGAGAAGAGAGATGACCAGGGAGTGGATTAGAAGCTTTGTGGTGTCATTGGTTAGGAAGGGGCGTATCTTGGAGATGTTGCAGTGGTTGAGGCGGCAAATTTTGGATAGCGATTGGATGTGGGACCGAAAGGTTGAGCCATTGATTTTGACAGAGAAATCTGGGGAAGTGGCACGTGGGGGAGGAAATATCATAAGCTCAGTTTTGGATGGGTTGAGTTTGAGGAAGTGATGTGACATCCAGGCTGATATGTCTGTTAGTAAGTTGGTGATGCGTGAGGAGACCGATGGAGAGATCTGGGGGGTTGAGAGATAGATTTGTGTGTCATCAGCATAGAGATGATACTGAAAGCCATGGGAGGCAATCAACTGACCCAGGGAGGAGGTGTAGATTGAGAAAAGAAGAGGTCCAAGAACAGAACCTTGGGGGACACCGACAGAGAAAGGAAGAGGAGAGGAGGAAGTAGAGTTGTAAGTGACACTGAAGGAGTGGTGGGATAGGTAGGGTGAGAATCAGCGAAGAGTACAGACACAGAGACACAGAGGAGGAGAGGGTGGTCGACTGTGTCAAAGGCAGCAGAGAGGTCCAGGAGTAGTACAGAATAGTGTCCATTGGTTTTAGAAGTTAGTAGGTCATTTGTGAGTTTAAGCAGAGCAATTTCCGTGGAGTGTTAAGGGTGAAATCCAGACTGAAGGGGATCAAGAAGTTTGTTCATGGTCAGATGGTCACTCAGTCGGTTGTAGACCAGTCTTTTGAGGAGTTTGGAGGAGAAGGGGAGTAAGGAGAAGGGGCGTAGGTTATTAAGATTAGTGGGGTCCAGTGAGAGCTTTTTAAGGATGGGGTGGCTAGTGCATGTTTTAGAGAGTTTGGGAAGATGCCAGAAGAGAGGGAAAGGCTAATAATGTGAGTTAGAGAGTGTAGAATCGAGTCAGAGGGTGAGCATAGCATTTGTGAGGGAGCAGGATCCAGGGGGCAGGCGGTTAGATGGGTGTTCAATAAAAGTTTAGCAACCTCACTAATACTAGCAGGGTTGAATGTGGAAAGTAGTGATTGCATCTGTGGACATGGGGTGTTAAGTGGGGGTGGTTTCTGCAGATTGGAGATTTCCTCCCGAATGTTATCAATCTTAATTTTAAAGTTATTGGCAATCTCCTGGGCAGTGAGTGAATTAGAGGGTGGAGGACAGAGTAGAGGGTTAAAGGTCAAGAAGAGTTGATGGGGACAGGATGATAATGTGTTAATGAGTGTGATAAAGTAGGTCTGTTTGGCAGTTTGGAGACAGGAATATTATTTTTGGAGGGCAGATTTGTAATGTTTGAAGTCTTCTTGGAGCTTAGTCTTATGCCACAGACGCTCAAGAGCGCAGTTATATTTTCTGAGACTTCTGGTGCTGTCTGGTTGCCAGGGTTGTAGTGGCCAGGGCCTGATTCTGCGTGTAGAGAGGGGGTCGAGCTTGTCTAGGGGGGATGCAGTGAGCTGTTGTAGATGAGTGTGGCTAGGTTGGGGCAGGACAGGGGTGAGATTTTGTCATAGGGTTGAGGTGGCAAAGGTTTCTATGGGTAACTGTTAGACGGTTGGAGGGAGAGGAGGTGGAAGACGGAGAGAGTGAAACTAATAAGGTGGTGATCAGAGAGTGGCAGAGGATTGTTGGAAAGGAGTACACAGATAAGAGAAGAGACAAGGTCAAGGGTGTTGCCGTTGGAGTGAGTAGGAGCCTTTATCCATTGCTTCAGGTCAAGAGATGAGGTTAGACTGAGAAGTTTAGAAGTAAGAGTAGTGATAGCGTTAACAGGGATGAGAAAAAGGTGAACAGCTCCAGAACACCCGGCTCTCCCAGCAGTATCACAGTCCCAGAGGGTGCAGGTTCAAGATGCTTGATCAGATATGCAGAAAGAAACTCCGGACGACCGCACTCCTTTGCAATAATTTAATAAATCCAAATCCATGTGTACAGACCAGAGAAAAATCGCTAAGCGATTTTTCTCTGGTCTGTACACATGGATTTGGATTTATTAAATTATTGCAAAGGAGTGCGGTCGTCCGGAGTTTCTTTCTGCATAGCGTTAACAGGGATGTTGAAGTCGCCGAGAATGATTGTGGGGATTTCAGAAGAGAGAAAGTAGGGTAGCCAGGCAGAGAAGTCATCAAGGAAAGTTGATACCAGCCCAGGGGGCCGGTAAATGACAGCAATTCTAAGAGGAATAGGAGAAAATAGACTAATGCAATGTGCTTCAAAAGAGGAAAGTGTCTGAGAGGGAGCCTGATAGGTAATGCATAGGGCTAGAAGGATTCCCACTCCACCTCCCTTCCGTCCACTTGGTCTGGGGGAGTGAGTCCAGAAATGGCCACCATGGGAGAGGGAAGCAGGAGAAGTAGTGTCAGATTCATGAAGCCAGGTTTCGGTAATGGCAAGTAGGTTAAAGGAATTAGTGATAAAGAGGTCGTGGAGGGCAGTGAGTTTGTTGCAGACAGAGCGGGTATTCCAGAGGGCACATGAGAAGGACAGGTTGGTATTAGGAAGAAGAGGAATAGAGACTAAGTTCTATGGGTTACATCTGCTGCCAGAGGGTGTTGGGAGATGGGAGCATCGGGCAAAGACAGATGATGGAGTGATGGAGGCCCAGGGTTTGGAGAAATATCACCAGAGGTTAGGAGAAGCAGGAGGGTGAGGGAGGTAATGTGGGAGTGTGATTTATGTGGAGAGGCATGCCTCAGAGTCCTGGTGGTTCTATCAGTATATGGATGTAGAATGAGCAAGAGTTGGTGAGAGCAGAAATAGGGAGAGGACAGAAGATGGGGTGATATATAAAAGCTGGGTGGTGGAGAAGAGGGGTGAAGGTAAGAGGGTTTGAGGAGAGAGGACACAAGTGCCAGAAGGAGAATAGAGAGTGCATTTTATAGAGTGGAAGGAGAGCTGAATAGAGAGACAGGGTCACCTGCAGCCTGTTGGGTGCTTTTAGTGCAGTTTGCTATGTATATTCGCTTTGTGCAGAGCTTGAAGTGCATATCACTTGTAGAAAGAATCACTTAGAGAAAGAAGCCCCTTCAATGTGCTCCCCCAGCAATGTGCTGACCCCATAAGAGTGCTCAAATGTAAACTGATATAAGGGTGGGGGTGGAA
>BLSH010002386.1:447318-459152 GCA_018402905.1 Glandirana rugosa
GACCCCTCCCCTCCCCCTCTCTCCCTTTCCCTCTCTCCCTACAATGAGTCTACAATTGCTGGTGCCAATAATAACTGTCCTGGTCAGAATCAGGTTTTTCTCCAATATAATGAAACATTCAAAAAGTTGCTTCTAAAGGCATTGGGGTTAATTTACAAAAGGCAACTAGACTGTGCATTTTGCAAAGTGCAGTTGCACACTGCAAGCACAACTGCTCCAGAGTTTAGTAAATGAGGTAAAGCTTCATTTTGCAAACAACACCCAATCATATGCAAGGAAAAAAAAAAAACATTTTTGCTTGCACATGATTGGATGATGGAAGTCACTAGCGCATCTGCCCAATACTAAGCTCTGTAGCAACTGCACTTTGCAAAGTGCTCAGTCTATCTGTCTTTAGTCAATCACCAACAAAGTGCTGTAAAAACAAATCTTAAAATATTGAATTTGGACAGGAGCAGTGATTTTTTTTACAAAGGAAAATTCGTTTTAAATTGCCGGCAAATTACTTTTTCCCTCTGGCTACTATTTTTTTTTTTTTTTAAATAAAAGCAGACCCCTCGAAATGTCCCCTAAAATACCTAAGGGACCTTTGAGGTTGTCTGTGTGCTGTTTTTTTTTTTAAATAAGCCAGCAATGAAACGCCATTTGCTGGCAATTTCAACTGTATTATTTTTTTTCTTGGTAGATTTTACTTTTGCTTAGCACATCCCAATGCAGGAATGAAAAAAAAATGCAGTCCCCTCCAAATGCAAGCCAGACCTTTATTCTGAGCATGCAATGATGTTGATGAGACCTAGGGCCTCTTCCCTACAACCCTGGCCCGGGGTCTGTGAGCAGGAGGCGTATTGGAATCTGGAGAGCCACTTTAAAGAAAGGGTAGTCCCCCCTGACCTGAATATAGAACCCCTAGTCATAGTTACACAGTTAGTCAGGTTGAAAAAAGACATAAGTCCATCTCATTCAATCAATAAAATGGAAAAACTCATTTGCACAAAAAAAAGAAATGTAATGTAGAAAAAAAAGACACCCAAACATTTCACAAGTCCTTAAATAAGAAAATATGTCTCTCATTATACTGTAAATCCATCATCAGTCAACACCCACCGACTCACCGAAGTGAAAAACCCAGGGTACACAACCAATTCCTACAGTACTGCTGAATGACAGCCCACCCAGCTGTCACTACCTATGTGAGGGAAGGGGCTGGGATAGCAGTGACATCATTGATCAAATATTGCCATGGCCATATTTGGTCCATGTCATTGCCCAAAATTTGGCCAGTGACCATATCTGGACAGTGATGTCACTGCTTATGTGGCTGGGGATTCCTGGCTATGTAAGACAATTTGCCAGAGACTGCAGTGGTTGCTAGGGATACAGCAGGTTTCAGCACCCACTGCTTCCTTAGGAACCAATGACAGCAGGAGGCTGTCATATATAGAAATGGTAGACGTAGTGCTTCTATATATGGTGCTCAGCTCTTGCTGAATGGGGCCAAAAGGGCTAAAGTTCAGCCATTTACTCGAACAGCCAAAACGCGGTGATTGGCTTATCCCCAGTCCGGTGTGTACTTAGGTTAATTGATGCACAAGGCAGCCATTTTTGCTGCCCCTCCAAATAAAAAAAGAATGTACGATCTGCAGTGTTTTTTTGTTTTTTTTTGCTACAACCTCCCCCCCCCCCCCCCGCTTTTTGTTACTAGGATGCTAACATAGCAACCAATGATACTGTGGCCCGGCTGCCAGCATCCTAGCAACCAAAGATGATGTGTGGCCATCATAGGTGTGCGCAGGGGGTGTGCCTGGGCACACTTTAATTACCACATGCTCATTAGTATTAATGCTCTGTGTGGGGGGGGGGGGGGGGTGGGACAAATCTCCCTCTGACCAGTTCTTCCATTAATGAAGTGGTGCCTTTCTCTTTCACTGTACCGGCCCTGTGTCTGTGTGTATATATGTGTGTGTTTGAGCTTTGCGGTGCACACTCTAATGCAATAGGCTGTGCACACCTATGGTGGCCATGTGTAATTAGTCGCTAGGAAGCTAGTGACTGGGATGTACAGAATTAATGGGCTAGGACACAGGCGGTTGGGTTGTACAGTGTCACTGGTTCTTAGGGTGCAGATGGCTGCCTAACAACCAATGGCACTATAGGGTTGATTTACTAAAGGCAAACAGACTGTGCACTTTGCAAGTGCAGTTGCTCCAGAGCTTAGAAAAATTAAGGGAAGCTCTGCTGATTTCCATCATCCAATCATGTGCAAGCAAAAATGCTGTTTTTTTATTTTCCTTGCATGTGATTGGGTATTGAAGCGTCACCTCATTTGTTAAGCTCTGGAGCAACTACATTTGCAAAGTACACAGTCTGTTTGGCTTTAGAAAATCCACAATAAAGATAAAATTGTGATCTGGTACCTATAGTGCCATGCCTCCATCCCGATACATGTCATACATAAAACAAAATATTTGCCCATAGGACTTTGAATGAGGCATGATACATAAATAATAAAACATCAATTTATTGAGTAGAAATTTGACACAAACATATAGAAGTTGTTTAAAATATCAATCCGGGTAATTACATACATCAGTATAAAATATGCATCAAGCCAATATACATTTGCCTATGCAAGTTCTACACAGCCAAGTTGCTTGAGTTTAACAGAGGTGCATCCTATAACTCGACGCCTTTCGTGAATGTAGCTTCACTTCTTCAGGAGTGGAAGCCAACCAACATGTGTTCTAGAACAGGGATATGCAATTAGCGGACCTCCAGCTGTTGCAGAACTACAAGTCCCATGAGGCATAGCAAGACTCTGAGAGCCACAAGCATGACACCCAGAGGCAGAGGCATGATGGGACTTGTAGTTTTGCAACATCTGGAGGTCCGCTAATTGCTTATCCCTGTTCTAGAAGAAACCAGCTTGAGACTTGGTCCAAACGAACACCTCCAAATGGTGACTGCTGCTCAATGTCTGGCCCGGGAGTGGTGGAAGGGAACCATGGCACCCAATGGGAAAACCCAAGGGGCAGCACAAGAGGGTACATGAGAGGGTACAGATGCAAAATGCCAGGAAATGACCAACAATCCCAATGCTTGCAGATATGAGTGATGGTTCTGCAAAAATTCTTGGTCCCAAATGGTGGGATTAGTAAATCCACCCCTATGTGGCCCAGCTTCCAGCAACCTAACAACCAGCTCAGCAATGTAGCCCTTTGCATACAGGGCAATGTTACTGAGGTGCAGTGAGGATGGAATGTCCAGTATGGATATGATGGCCTATACCTTGGGAGCAAAAATTAAGAGTATAGGCTGGGCCAGAGGACTGGTGGTGGTAGAAAGAAGGAGGGTCAGCCCGTCTAGTGGTGGTGACAGACCCCTGACCTGTATCCCTGCTGTATTTGGGCCATGTGTGTGGTGCACCCAATGGACCACATCTGCAATCACAGGACTGGAGCCTCCTACAACTCTGTTATGATGTATAAGGAATAGCCATCTAAAAAGGCCTGGTGAAACGCAGCATGAGACAGAGCATGGGACCTGCCTTCCTGCAGTTACTTCACGTAGGCCCCTAGCCCAGGAACTGGCTTATCCATGGCCCCTAGGCTAAGTGTAGGTTGGCTTTCAGTTAACATTAGTGCATGGGTTCCGCTCAAGCAAATGATGCTGATATGAGGCACACCATGAAATTGTATTGATTTGTGCAGCCTTGATCCAGTTTCTGCTATAACAGGTAATCCTATCTAGCAACATTGATTTATTGCAGGTATATGAGAGATAACACCACAAGCTGTAAGGTTTATTTGTTTTTTTTTTCTGATAAACTCTTGGAAATGAACACAAAAGAGACCCTGATTTGCTTGAGCTGCCATCAAGCAAAGTAGATTGTGAGCGATAGGACAGGATGGGGCACTTTTTTGTTTTTAAATCAAGGGCGGGGTTGGATTAACCTAAAGATAAGACATGAACCCCTTTAAATGCAAATGTGGTAGCCAGTTTAACCTCCAACCTCTTTTCTGCATGAAAGCACCCATGCCGTTAGGTTGCGTAACGGCCAGTGAACTTGTAGTTGCTCCAAAGTGAAAAACGCCTCCTCCATTCTTCACCTCGTCCCAGTGACAAGTGTGAAGAAGGACATGGAGTTGAACTTTAGACAGCTGGCAGAGTGGCTGGGTTACAAGTTCACAGGGTTATGAATTAATAACATTGCTGGTTTGTTCAGATCAGCAGCCTTAAGTATAGATAAGGTCAATTGCGGCTTTTCAAAGTGTTACAAATACACACCAACAATTACAATGAAAGCTTCATTAAAGTCAAACTCCAAGCAAGACTAAAGTTTCAGTTTTGTGTGGTAAGTTGCACTTTGGGAAAACAAATCCTCTGATAGAGTACACTAGAGACATCCCCAGCAGGAGGAAGGTGGTCCCCCAATACAGATCTTTAGTTATCACTAGAGGGGTCACCAGCAGGAGGAAGGAGGTCCTGATTTCTCTATATAAATCTTTAGTTATCACTAGAGGGGTCACCAGCAGGAGGAAGGAGATCCTGATTCCTCTATATAGTTCTTTATATCACTAGAGGGATCACCAGCAGGAGGAAGGAGGTCCTGATTTCTCTATTTAGATCTTTATATCACTAGAGGGATCACCAGCAAGATGAAGGCAGTCCTGATTCCCCTATATTGATCTTTATATCACTAGAGGGATTACCAGCAGGAGGAAAGAGGTCCTGATTCCCCTAGATTGATCTTTAGTTATCACCGTTAGAAGGAAGGAGGTCCTGATTCCTTTCTATAGATCTTTAGTCATCACTGGAGGGATCACGAGCAAGGGGAAAAAGGTCCTGATTCCCCTACATAGATCTTTAGTTATCACTGGAGGGATCACAAACAGAAGGAAGGAGGTCCTGATTTCTCACTATAGATCTTTATGTAGCACCCTGGTCTTGAACAGGGATGCTGTCAAATCTAGTTTGCTAGGTGGTAACTAACCTGGTCAGTTGTTAGAGGATTTCCTGATTCTTTTCCTAACTCGGAGTTTGACCACTGGGTGGCATTGTTACCTATGGAATTGGAACGATAAGGTGCATATGAACTTGGAATATGAGTGGATGGGTTGCTCCAGCCAATTGGCAGGGGGTTTTTTTGGGCCCCATAGCCTGCTGGGAGAGCCTATTGATTTGGGAGGAGTCAGGTGAACGGGGTTCTGTGCCACCTGGATGGCTTTCTGGGTGGACGTGTGTTGAAAGCTCCCGGCTGCTAGGCCAGAAGCCTGGGGCCTATCCGGGAGTTTCCTGGTTGCTAGGCAGTCTGAGGCCTACCCAGGATAATAAGGAGTTGGGGCTTCATGTTGGAAGCCTAACCTAGTTGCACGGTTTCTGCCAGCCAGAAAACCCTTCTTTGTCGGAGGTGAAGGGACAGAGTTGCTAATGGAGGACAACCATTCCTGTCACCAGAGGCAAAGCTTGAACCAGGGTCAAAGGTAAAGGGGAAATTGTCGCCCTCAAGGGACAACGCACCTGTTATTTGAGGCCAGAGTTCAGAGTCTGAGAGGGTACTAGAGCAGCCTTTTTCTCCAACCAGGAATGGTAAAGAAGTTGGGAAAGTCTCAGCGGAAGTCAAGCTAGGGAGCCAGTAGGATAGCGTGGAGTGAAGCTTGCAAAAGAGTTCAGCAGTTGGGCTGAAGAGCAAAGTAAGGGACCCAGCAGGTCAGCGTGGATGGCACTCGTAAGGTACAGCAGTTGGCTGTGTGGAGTTCAAGTGACCCAGTGGCAGTGAGAGTCCAAGGAGTCTTTTAAGAGAGACTGTTAGCTCAAGTTCACGAAGCTGCAGTGGGAGGCTGTGAGATGGGGGCCAGGTCCTACACAATGGGGATACCAAGTTTGGTATGTGTACAGATCTGTGTTGAAGTCAAAATGCAAGTTTAGTTGCTAAAGGAAACAACTCTTTCAGACGCAGCTCAGCTTTAAGGTGTCCAGAGCTATACAACCAAAATACTTTTCTATCTTTTTGAGTTTCAGAGGGTGTCCTGGCCCTGACCCTCTCTCCCCAGTTCTTTAAGGGCTAGATTACACTTGCTTCAAAACAAGGCTTCGGACACGCTTTGTTAAAGCTCTCTGAACACCAGTCAAAGCTCCTGTCACTAAATAAAATGGTTAGCTTACAGTCTTGTTTACACCTGCTTTTGCTTGGTGCTTCAGTGGGGCTTCGATGAGGCTTCAGTGGGGCTTCGATGAGTCTTTGGTGGAGCTTCAATGAGGCTTTGGTGGAGCTTTGATGAAGCTTTGGTGAGGCCTTGTGGGGCTTCGATGAGGCTTTGGTGGGGCTTCAATGAGGCTTCAAGCGAGCTTTGCCATAGACTTCTATGGAGGCTTTGAAGACGCTTTGAAGCACAACTAAAGCGACATGGGGTATAATTTTTGAAGCAAAGCAAAGCAAAAGCAAGTATAAACAGGTCTGTAAGCTAACCATTTTTTTTAGTGACAGGGGCTTTGACTAGCGCTCTCAAAGTGTGTCCGAAGCCTTGTTTTGAAGCAAGTGTAAACTAGCCCTTAATGTGTGTTGAAGCCGAAGCAAGTGTAAATGAGCCCTTAGAGAAAATAAATCTCTTTTGTTCTGCATCATCAAAGTGTCTGGCGCCCAACTTAATCTACACTACTTTGCACCCACTATACCTAGTGACCCATACTGTGAGTTCACCATCAGCTCTTCAGAGGTCGGGGCCATGGCTACATTTATTTATCACTAGGGGGATCACCAGCAGGAGGAAGGAGGCCCTATTCCCCTATATAGACCTTTAGTTATCACTAGAGGGATCACCAACAGGAGGAAGCAGATCCTAATTCCTCTATATAGATCTTTAGTTATCACTAGAGGGATCACAAGCAGAAGGAAGGAGGTCCTGATCCCACTATATTGATCTTTAGTTATCTATAGAGGGATCACCAGCAGGAGGAAGAAGGTCCTGATTACTCTATATAGATCTTTAGTTAGAACTGGAGGGGTCACCAACAGGAGGAATGTGGTCTTTATTCCCCTTTATAGCTCATTAGTTATCACCAGCAGTAGGAAGGAGGTCGTGATTCCTCTATATAGATCTTTAGTTATAACTGGAGGGGTCACCAGCAGGAGGAAGGAGGTCCAAGAAAGGAAGGGTAACCCCTGGAAGTCACACATCTATGGTGTCCTACTGGAGTGAAAGGAGTGGCAACTTCCGCCTGGATTCTGTCCAGGCCACGCCCCCAACGCGTTTCACTCTGCCCCCCAGAGCTTAGTCATGGGGATAGGGAACTCATGCGTATGGGGAGTATGTAAGCATCATCAGTAGTCACTCGTTAGGTGCAAAAAGGTAGGTGGTGTGTGTTAATAATTGTGATTGGTGTTAGTATGGAGAAGAGAATCTATCAGTGCAATTTAGCGTAGAGTGCTACCCTCTGTGCATTGTAAACTATTGTGAGTGCAAGAAAAAAAATATATAAGCATTTATACTCCCAATTGGGCCAATAAGCAAAAAAAAAGGAGGAAGGAGGTCCTCATCCTCCTATATTAATTGTTGCCAATAATCGGTGGATTACAAATCTCCCATTTGGGAGAAAGGGCACCAATGCCGGCATGACTAAAACTAATTTCACCCTGGCCAGGGGTCTAGGCAGAGCCTATTATTGTTAGAAAGATCATTTTTATTATGCAACATCTAATTTCCTTTGCACTATTATGTCCATATTTGCCTCAACTGATATAATATACTGTGCTCTGGTTGTTTGCAAGATTTGTCTAACCCAATTTCATTTTTGAGGCTTTTACCATAGAATAAAGCCCATTTTAAGTCGCAGGTGTGACAGTGAGATTGGGTAGATCATCACTGGGAGGACCTGAAGAACCTTTTATCCAGCGGTTCCTACAGGGGTAAGCACTACACAAAGACATGACTGGAACTCAGAAACTATTGAATGACTGGATCAAAACTGGATTGATCAGATTTATGGTCTCCATCACAGACATATAAGAAAATAGCAAGTACTCTCTGGACCGCCCACAAGGGGGCAGTTGATTGAAATTGCTTTGGCCAAAAATAAAGCCTAACTAGCAGACATCAAATCCCTATCCAAAGACCTACATGACCTTTATAATAAAATCAGCTCCTCCCCCTCTCCGTCCCTTATTCAACAAATTGAAATTAAATGCCATGCACTTGATACACTCCTTTCGAAAGACACTGAGAAAAATATTAGATTTTCCAAGGCAAAATTTCTTCTCCATGGCAACAACTCATCCTCAATGTTTGCTAGAAAATTAAACCAATCAATCAATCCTCCACATATTTTCAAACTTTGTGACAACAAGGATAACATGGTTTCCTACACAAAGGATGTTCAGGCCATTTTTCTAAATTTTTAGAAAACCCCCTAGCAAACCCCCATGCTTCCCCTACCCCTTCATCATTAAATTGGCTTAATAATATACCTTCCCTCACACCCCAACAAATTGACACCCTTAATAAACTTTGCTCAGACTCTGAAATTCTCTGCATAATTCAGGCCCTCAAGTCCTCCACTGCCCCCGGTCCAGATGGTTTTTTCGCCCTCATACTATAAAACAATTGCCCCTTCTCTTACACCTCATTTAACAAAACGTTTTAATTTTATACTCATAGGTAACCATTTCCCCTCAGAAATGACCCTAGCCAATATGTCTCTGTTACCTAAGCCCCAGAAAGATCACTCCCTCCCACAAAATTACTGCCCCATCTCTATTTTAAATGACGATTTGAAAATATTCGGTCGGTTATTGGCCGATAGATTGGCGTCTGTTATCTCTACCCTAGTTCATGTTGACCAGTCAGGGTTTATTATTAATAGACAACTCACGGATAATATTAGACTGGTAAATAATATCATCCAGGATGCTTGCATGTCATCTCGTCAAATGTGCTTGCTCAGTTTAGACATCAACAAGGCATTTGACAGTAGTATTTAGTGCAATCAGCGCTGCTAGTGAAAACAGAAGCACATTGAAAATATATATGACTGCTTGCTGAACAACCAAGGTGATCAACCTCTTAGCACTAATAAAAACAAACAAGAAGCAGCGCAGTCTCTAAATAAATTATTAAACAGTCCATAAATCAAATATTGCAGTATCTTCCACCGGTGCTCAGGTAATCAAAACGGACAGGTGACACAAATCCTCCACCAACATCCACTGTGCTCACCTCCCGATTCGACCCCAGTTTCACTAGAGGGTCAAATACACATTGCAATTGTGGTGTCCAGATCTTCAGACCTCGGTATCCCCACTCTGCAAAGCTCGTCCCAAATCAGGCAGCCAGTGATCATAACATATAAAAAGGAAGATAGACTAAGTGCAGACTGTCTCATAAAAAATATAAAGTTTTATTTAAACTCAGTCTACTCACATATCACTGGTAAAAAACGGGCAGTCTGGAGAAATCCCCAATGGGTCTCCTTGCTGGTAGTTTTATCAATCTCAGGCAAACCCTGCCGGGTATCCCTCCTGTGTTCCTTCACTCCTCACAGCGGCAGCGGGTGACGTCCGAGCCGGTCCTTTCCCCCGTACGCGTTACGGCAAGTAAGCCTTCCTCGGCGGGGTGGAGCCTATTAGGGATACCCGGCAGGGTTTGCCTGATATTGATAAAACTACCAGCAAGGAGACCCATTGGGGATTTCTCCAGACTGCCCGTTTTTTACCAGTGATATGTGAGTAGACTGAGTTTAAATAAAACGTTATATTTTTTATGAGACAGTCTGCACTTAGTCTATCTTCCTTTTTATATGTTATGATCACTGGCTGCCTGATTTGGGACGAGCTTTGCAGAGTGGGGATACCGAGGTCTGAAGATCTGGACACCACAATTGCAATGTGTATTTGACCCTCTAGTGAAACTGGGGTCGAATCGGGAGGTGAGCACAGTGGATGTTGGTGGAGGATTTGTGTCACCTGTCCGTTTTGATTACCTGAGCACCGGTGGAAGATACTGCAATATTTGATTTATGGACTGTTTAATAATTTATTTAGAGACTGCGCTGCTTCTTGTTTGTTTTTATTAAGGCATTTGACAGTGTTAGTTGGACATATCTGGATCTAATACTAAACAAATTTGGTTTGTCTAAAACATTTATTCATGGCTTCAAAGCTTTGTATTACCACCCCCAAACAAGGATCAGAATCCCTGGCAGCAACTCTGAATTTTTCTCACTGAACAGAGGAACCAGACTAGGCTGTCCCCTTTCTCCCCTCTTATTTGCCCTTTCTCTTGAACCTCTTGCTTGTGCTATCAGAAACAACGCTAACATTTCAGGGTATACTAAAGGCCTTTCGGAATATAAAGTCAGCTTGTACGCCAACAATGCGATATAGTTTATTGAAAAATCCACTTACATCCATTCCCAACCTGATTTCGGAATTAAAGATCTTTAACCTCCCTGGCGGGATGATTATTTCAGATTTTTGGTGCTGAAAGCGGTACAATTATTTTCCATAAAAATTTGGTGTTTTATATTGTAGGCCTGCAATTCTTAGGAATAATTCACTTAAATCTGTCCAAACAAGAGTCTAGTAGACATCCCGGGTATGATAAAGTTTGAAAAATGAAATCATAAATTATAATATAATAAATAAATAAAAATAATCATCAAAAATAATAACGTAATAGTAATAAAATGTATTCAATAATGTAATCAAACCAAAAACACTGAAATTTGCTCAGTTGCAGAATTGTCGTTGTCGTCACTTTCAGTTTCTGATGATAAATTTCCCCAAAAATCAGTATCACTCAATTCTGCAAATGATTCTTATTTACTATCGGTGTTTTCTAGCTGATCGAAAACCACTTTTGACGTAAAGGGACACTTTTTGGTTGCTATGGACATTCTCATGTTTCCAGGCAGAAAGAATGACATAAATAATATAAAAGTGCATGCAGGGCACTGGGCAAACCACTAGGGACAAAGGGGATGTGAAATGATTTCATAGAGTAATGGAATCTATAAGATTACAGTGTACTGTATGTGCTGTGTGTGTTTCACTTTTTGAATTTCCCGCCGGTCTCCGTCCCCGTGCGACGCGACACTCGCAGGGGGACGGAGCCCAGAACACAGGAGTCATCTGGCAGCGGACACAGCCCGCAGACACGGCGGGGGACATCGCTGGATCCAGGGGACAAGGTGAGTAGCGCTGATTGGATCCAGCAATGCAATCCCAAGTGTGGCTCGGGGTTACTGCTAATGGTACTGAAATTCCACCCCGAGCCACACTCGGGAACACCGCCAGGGAGGTTAAAGAATTATCAGGATTGGGAATAAATCAATCTAAATGCTCAATTCTTCCAATAAATATCCCCCCCCCCCCCCAATTTGGCCTCCTCTATCAAGTCTAATTTCTCTTTCTCATGGTGCACTGGCTCCCTCAGATATCTTGGTGTGCAAATTTCTTCAGATTTTAAATCATTATATCGTAACAATTTTCCTGGACTTTTCATTCCGATTAGAAATCTTCTAAAAGCATGGTCAGCTTATCGTATCTCTTTTTTAGGTAGGCTCTGTGCCATTAAAATTAATATTCTCCCGAAGCTCCTTTTTCTATTTCACGCTTTACAGATTAGTATCTCGCGATATAAAATAGAATCCTTACAAAAAGAGATTAATACATTTGTCTGGTCGTGGTAAGGAATCCAGATGTAGCAAAGACTTTCTCCATCGATCACAAAAAGAGGGCATCTTAGGCCTCCCTAACCTATGGTTATACTATCTAGACTATCCCATCTAACACAATGGTTCTCAAAAGTTAAAAATATTCTATGGTTACAAATTGAAACCTC
>BLSH010002386.1:461374-477128 GCA_018402905.1 Glandirana rugosa
CCCCCCCCCCCCCCCCCCCCCCCAGCACCCAGAAGGTTTTTTACCTTCGTGGAATGCATGAAGGTAAAAAACCTTCAACCTTTACAACCTCTTTAAACTCCAGTCTTGCACAATTGTATAGGCTCCTCTCCTGTACTGAAATTGCGTTTTTTATTGCACACTGTGAGCTTCTCACAATCTGCATTATAAAGAAACAAGGAACGTGCAACCTAGTGCAATAGGACCTTTTATTTGGCTGACATAACCACACAACATAAAATGCACTCACATGATCGTGAATGCACTCACTGCTTTTCTGTTATATGATAATATGAGTGCATTTTATGTTGTCTGGTGATGTCAGCCAAATAAAAGGTTTTATTGCACTAGGTTGCATTTCCCTTGTTTTTTGTTTTTTTCATTTGTTTCAGATTGTTTTCATGCCCTTGTTGGACATTCAAAGGGAGAGTTGTACAGTTCCTGGCATTTTTGTTTAGAGCTGATCTTGGAGTCTTTAGGGTTGATCTACTAAAGGCAAATAGACTGTGCACTTTTCAAAGTGCAGTTGCTCTGCTGATTTCCATCATCCAATCATGTGCACACAAAAATGCTGTTTTTTTCTTTCTTGTAGCGCTACCCAGTAAGGGCCACTGGTGAATGTGGTCATCCTGCACAGCCAGGCACACTGATTTTTCACTCACTCCAAGTCAAGAAACTGCTCTTGCACCTTTGTTTGTTTGTTTTTTTATAAGGGGAATTGAACTTGGATATGAAAGGGATGATATGCCCATTTGATCAGCAGAACTTGTGAGGGACTAGAACTATATACACTCCATTATATACACACACTTTCCTCTTCTACCTCCTGCACAATCTTGATTGCAGCACAACAACTTCGAGGACCAGCTAGCACAAGTTTTAGATCCAACACAGACTCAAATGGATCTTAGCAGACTGCCCTTTGCAGGCAGGGGCCGAGGGCCCCTATGGTGTAGCAAGAAAATAGAAGTCTTTGGTGCTAGCTGTCCTATATGTGGCTACTGCTCCCAGTACCACCTCCTGACTGGCTGCGCACCCATCCCAGACTGCTCCATCCTAGTCCTCTTTGGCATGCCTCCCAGTCCTCCTGACTGTGTGTCACTCACCAGCCCTCTTGGCTGTTCCTTGGCCTCCTGGAGACTTGCCCGGCAGTGTTCTCCCACCGTGCTCTCCTTGCTCCCTGTGCCTCCTGGCCAGGACGCCTACATGTGTTTTGAGAAGGTCTTGTCTGCACCCAAGCCCAGGTCCAAGACTAGTCCCCCCCAGACTAGGGAGCTCCCTCAAAGGCCATGACAGCCTAACACTCCATCTCCAGCTTCCACCCAAACTCTCCCCCCCAGCTGGGCTGACCCAGAGCATTTGAGGAAGCCTGCCCCCCGCCAACCCAAGTTGGGGATTGGTCAGGGCCCTCAAAATACTCCAGGGACCTCCACCTTACTTCCCCTCCCATTTTTCTAGAAGGTTCAGTAATGCTGCCAATGAGTCATCCAGCGCTCCTTGGATCTCTGCGCAACCCAGTGAAAAACACAGACAGACTTGGCTGCCAGCCAAGCCTGCACAAATTTACCTACACCAACATCCAAAAACTATCTACACTTCTAGCATGCTAGAAGGTGCTACACATTTGATTTGGTATTCTTTGCAAAGTGAAGCTTTACCTTGTTTACTAAGCTCCGGAGCAGCTGCATTTGCACTTTGCAAAGTACACAGTCTATTTGCCTTTAGTAAATCAACCCCTTTATCTGCACAGGCCACACCTGTATGCGCAGGGAAGATTACAGTATATTGGATTTTGTTGAGATCACAATGTGCATTAGAAGCAGTAGCAAGTCAAGATAGCCTTACTGTTCCTGGCCCATCCCTTTAATTAATTGGATTTCAGTTCTTTCAATCATGGTGGCTCAGCATTACATATTAAACTTCAGCTTTAAAGTGTTACTAAACCCACTACAGTAAAATCAGTCGGCAGCATGCTTGTTATACTCACTGTGGGACCTAAGGGGTTAATCCTGTGCATTGTGTAAAAAGGCTGTTTGATCCTGTCTTCTGTGTTCCTCCCCTACTTTTACTGTCCCCAACCCATTACTGTTGGAAGAGCAACAGCAATCTGCTTTATACTGTGAACTATATACTGTATACATTATACTTATCTATGCAGCAGGTGGCGCTGTATTATTATAGTTTTATAGAGTGTATTCTATGATATGACAGGATGTACAGTCAATCTAAGTTCAGTGCACTTGTTTGTGTTTAGTTCCTGTTTCCTGTTCCATGATAAAGACACGCTGTAAGATATGTTCTGCTGAGCTTCCATAAAAAGCAAAGCTATTGCTGCAAAGAAGAAGCTTCCAGCGCATGATTTCAGTACTCTGACAACAATCTCCTGATAGTACAGAGCCCTATGGGGCACTCTGCACATGCTCAATTTGGTGCGTATTGCTAGAAAGTTTTTCTTTTTCTTGGTTCAGGCTCATAGAAGGGTGATGGACCTGCCTATGGCTGGAGAAAGAAGAAGGGTGCATCCTTACATTTGTCCAGGCTCATAGACGTGTGACGGACCTGCCTACCGTTGGAGGAAGAAGAAGGTAGGCAAGTCTGTCACCTGCACGGGCGTCGCCCCCTCTATCCTCGGCACCTCCTATGCTAAATGGATAGATTCATGCATAGCATGAATCTATCCATGGCCGCCGCAGCCACCCCCTATTCATGCATCCAGCCCCTTTCAGGACACTGGCCGCATGAATTGCAGCAGTGGGGGGGGGGGGGGGTTCTTTGAAGCTCCTGGTTAGAGCCATAGGCTGTAATGGGTTTCAAAATAGAGTGGACTCCAAGCGCAGAGCACTGTGCTCGCAAGCTCACTCATGTGTGTTAGAAAAGCAAATTAATATTTGCTTTTCTAACACTGAATCATCTATCCGCCAATCAGTAAGCGCAGTTATGTTACCCATCTCCCGATTGGCTGAGAAGTCAGGCGATCCTATTGGATGCCTTTCTCGGAGGAGGAGGAGGATGCACGGCCGAAGCCAAGCACGCTCCTGCTCACTGGACACAAATGCCCGCCTGCCCGCTTCCTAGATGGGGTAAGTGGCGGGGTGGTGGATGCTGTATATACCCCTATCTGGTGGATGCCGTATATACCCCTATCTGGTGAATGCTGTATATACCCCTACCACTAGAATAGGCTGGTAGGTAAATTTAGTTGTGCTGGATAATAATTATCCTGGTTGATTTACAGTGTTTTGGGATTGCATGGCTCATTTCCAGTTTGTGGCTTCTCCTTTTTGTCAGTAGGTGGTGCTGTTGCCTCTGACATGAGAGTGATAAGCTACAGTACATTGAAGTTATAGTGACACATACCCTCTCAGCCAATGAGCTTGATGCTGGTGCATTGTGGGAGAGGTATTTAACTGGAAGAAGTCAGGTGATCTGGGAGTCCAGCTCACCCAGTCCTCATGGGTGGACGTGTGTGAAACAGCTCTTGGCTGCTAGGCCTGAAGCCTGGGGCCTATCCAGGAGGCTGCCGGTTGCTAAGCTTGTCTGAGGCCTATCCGGGTGTTCAAAGTTTGCTGATGGAAGCCTGCCAAAGATCTGGAAGGGATGCTGAGAGGTATGGAGTTGGTAGGAAGCACCAGAGGGGACTCTTCATGAGCAGTGAAGCTATGAAGTGGCTGGGAGGACTTCAGGAGAGAACTCATCCAAGTGAATCCATGTGTCTGAAGCTGTGAGTAGAGCTTAGTTACTAGAGGAGACAGCCTGCCCTACAAAGTACAGATGTGCTGGTTCAGCTTAAAGGCTCTTTTTCTCTGTACTGCTGTCTGCCTCACTCCATCTATTTTTGTCTAAGGAGTCTGCCTACCTATTGACTGTTACTTAGGGTGTCCTGTGCCCTGTCCCCCACTCTCCCATATTTGTCCTGTTGAGAAATAAACCTTCTTTTGTTTAAAGCTTTAAAGTGACTGGCGTCCAACTTCTTTTTCATTGATCTCACCCACCATGCACAACACCCTACACCCTGAGGATTGTGTAAACCCCCCCACCCCCACCTCTGCGAGTCACCATCAGGCTCTCGGGGAAAATCGGGGCAGGTGTTACACCCCTATCTGGTGGTTTCTGTATATATCCCTATCTGGTGATGCTGTATACCCTATCTGGTGATGCTGTATATCCTATCTGGTGATACTGGGCTGTATACTCCTGACACAATGAGTGGAATCTAAAAGTGGTGGGGCTTATGAGAAGCGGGAGGGGTCAAAAAGGAAGGGCGTGGTCTGGTGCCCCCTCATCCTAAAACTTCACCAGAGGCCCATCATCATGCCAGCCTGGGCTCATATAGAGGTGACACTGTCTGCAGCATTCAGGACCTACCTACCATTGAATGAAGAAAAGGAGGAAGGGGCCCATCATCATGCCAGCCTAAGATCACGGAAGAGTGCTGCTCACTGCAACATCCAGGACCTGTCTACCACTGGAGGAAAAAGAGGGACCCATCTTCATGCCAGCCTGGGCTCACAGAAGAGTGGTGCTCACTGTAAGATCCAGGACCTCCCTTTGACTGGAGGAAGAAGGGGGTGTATCGTCATGCCAGCCTGGAATAACAGAAAGGGTGATGCTCTCAGCTGCACCCAGGATCTGCCTTTACCTGGTGGTAGAGAATAATTATGTCACATATTAGAGGTATGAGGTGCTCCAGGGATGTTAGAAAAAACAAGGGGCTGAAGTATGAACTCCTTCAGCTGTGGCATCCATAGGCATGTGCCTAGAGTGCCTGGTGACAACACCTGCTCTGATTTATTGTGTCCATCTTTGGCTGTTTTGAATTTCGGGAAGTGTTGATGCGCAAAACAAACCTGATAAAGGAAATAGAGGGGGAGAATTAAGTCATTAACATACTTCGCTTTGTGTGGCGGAACGCTAGTAGGACAAACAAGCAAAGGGGAGAAAGGCAAGGTGTAATTAGCCACAAAAAGAACAGAAACTCACACAGTGAAGCTGCTGTGAGGGTGTAATTTAAAACGTTAATTGAAATATTATTGACTAGCATCAGGGCAAACCAGTACGGTACTGCCAGGCCTAGCACCCATAGCAGTCTAACCTCCTCACTTATGTAGAGCGGACGGTAAAGTATTCTTAAAGGGATCGCCACCTTCAGAAGACTTTAGTTGAATGGCCTTTGCACCTCCTGCAGCTTTTACTAAATATATAGCTTTTTTTGGCCCCAAACTTTTTTTGAGACAAGCAGGTTAGCCCTGCTCGTGGGAGCTTACAATCTAAAAGGGAGGGGCAAGTAATAAGGTAATAACTACGAGGGAATGAATTTATGGAGAAAGTAAAAGTTCCGTTGTTAGGTACAGGCTGGAAAGGCTTCCCTAATGAGATGAGTTTTCAGGGATCGTCTACAGATGGGCATCGTATTAAATAGCAGATTGGGGAAGGGAGTTTCAGTAGATGGGAGCAGCTCTGGAGAAGTTTTGGAGTCATGGATGGGAGGAGGAGGAGAATATGTCACCAGCACATTTTAATGCTTGTGGAAAGTCCACTTATATTATATCATGTTATGAATGAGACCAAGGCGCATTGTTTTGGAACTCCTTCAACAAGAAATTAGTGACAATGTGTCATATGATGAGAGGTCATGTGATGATAGGACACACATGCCTTGATGAAGGAGTTTTGAAACATTGCACTGTGGAGCAGAATGAGTATGTGTCCCAAGGAAATGGAGAATGTTAGTAGATCACAACATTTTCCATTTCAATTTCCTTTAGATTTACCTTCAACTATGTAGTGCAAGGGTCTGCCTAATAACATACAAATGGAAAGTGTTTAGGTTTGACCTCATATTATATGGTTTTGGTAAACCTAAAGGAAAATTGTACAAGACGATTGTACCAGCCTTCCAACAGTTGGTTTGATGTGACTTTAGGATCGCAGTGCGATGCTTTGTCGAACCCTTGTGAACAAAAAAGTGAACTGCGAAATCACAGCACACAGAAAAATGCACAGAAGGTACAAAAATGGCCAAACCCCCTAATAGAAAGGGCCTCTAACTCTGAACCCCCCAGGAGGCCAGCCTCTTGACAGTGGCCGAAACTAGGTGTACCCTGCTCCTTAGGGATCAGCCAAAGCCGGTCCATCAAGTAATTGGTGAGAGGCTTTCCCTTCCAGGTTGGGGAGAGGCAAAAGACCCAGAGGCTACAGAACCTCCTCCCAACATCAGAGCAGGGCCCTGATAACCTTCACTCTTTACCGGTGAATAAATAGTGACAAAACAACAAAAAAGTGTTATGCACAATACGCAGTGGTCTTTTCGGCTGGTATAAAAATTGCCCTAGCTGACCAGAAGGCCTGTCCAAAAGGTGTTGTGCAAGAAAAAAACATACAGTGATGTAACCTCTAACGCCAGCGAAGAAACACCATGGTGGGCTGCAACCCAAAGTGTCTTTTCTGGCACCTCTTGAACACCTCCCCAGGGGGCACAGCACCAAGAGCTCCTTGCACCTTACCCCAGACAAGACAAATGCAGCCCCATTAAAATACAAAATGCATTAGAACTTTGAGAAAACCTTTTCTTCAATCGGGAACAAGCCTAGCAAACCAAGCCAGATTCAATCCGGAAGGAACCCTCCCACCATTCCCACCTTATTACATCAGATGCCAGCTTTCTTCCTCCCTAAAACTGATGAGAACAGACAGACACTACACTAAATCTTAGCCAAAAGGCCAGCCAGTAACGCATTTCCAACACCTCTTTTTTTTTTAATCTGCGGTGGTGCTGAAACGAAAAACCGTTAAGTGAACAAAAAACATGCATGTGATACACACACAAAAGTGCACTTAAGGGTGTGGTTTAGTCCGTACCCCCGAAGGGGTAGGGCCTCTCCCTGATCCTCCGGGGCCCAAGGCTCCTGACAGGGACATAGGGTGCCAATGGTCTGCCTAGTCAGAAGGCTTGGCAGACTCCATTCTTCTAGGTTAGCCGAAGCCGACCATCGAATACTGGGTCGAGGGGCCCTTCCATTAGATGAAGTGGGAGAAAGGACAGTTGTCCATCCACCAATGTAAAGCCCGGTCAGAGGGCACCTAGAGAGTACCAAACTTTTTTTTTTCTTTAATTTTTTAACTGACTGGTTCTTGAAAGTAACTAAAATTTAGAAAATAAGGGCTGCTTGTAAAGAGAAGGACCGATACCTTGCCCTGCTCTCTGCACTGTCTATGTTTGCTCTGTTGAAGAGCTAAAGTTTGCTTAAAGCTGACCCCAGCCTTCCCTTCCGTCTTGTACAGTTTTACAGTCTCCTGGACTGAAACTGTTTACTCAGACTTCACTGCACACTGTGAGCTTCTCACAATGTATATTAGAATCTGCAGCAAGTCAAATAGTGCCCGCCTTTGTTTCCTGGAGGATGCCCCTCTGCCTGACTGTTCCTGGCAGCCCCTTTCATTCAGTGGATTCCAGTTCTTTCAATGGTGGAGGCTCAGCATCACACGTGGGCATTACCTTGGGTGATCTGCATGCAAATACACCCTGCCTAGGAACACCCACTCCTCCAGACTGATACCCACCCAACAAGGCATTTTAAAATTTGCATAACGCCTCCCAAGAGCCGGCCCACTGCTTGCATCAGGACAGAGGGCTTTTGAAAGGAGTACTTAGGAAGGGTGTCTTTAACTACTGACATAAAAGGAGAATTGGACTGCACATAAGGCTGTCCAAAAAAGAACCACAAAATAGTCTCTGGGGTGTGAGAAAGGACGTATGAACCAAATACAAAAGTATCAAAAAGTTTATTGAAATTTTACAAATTGGCAAGAATGAGACATACAAAAATACATGTTCCCTCCGTCACCACACGTAAATTAGCATGATAAACATATCCTGGAACAGGAAAGGGTGCTAGTGTGTGATTGCACAAAAACACCGCATAAGACAAAAACAAAAAACAAATTAAAAAGTCTGGACATCACCCACTCTCACATCCATCCCACCACACAATCATTAATAAATGAACCACTGAACGTGGAAATAATCACAAGTCTTGAGGAAGCTGGTTGACCCAGTGAAACGCGTTGACATCATGCCCGGCGTCACCCCACGCTCCCCTAGCCTCGGATGTCTGTGGCTGTGCAGGGCCACTCAGCACACGCCGTACGGCGGTTTCCTTTTTCATTCCTGACCATGCTCGGACAGTTTATGGAGGGTTAGCGACACTGCAAGGCTGGGATGAGGCTGCATACCCTTCGGGACGCGGCCATTTGGAGTCCATTACCGCCACGGCCGTTACAAGGAAGCATCTACAAGGAGGGTGGGATTGCTTTGAGTATTACATGCTCGCATCCATAGACTATGATACATGTCCACATGGACTTGCTGGTTCCTCCAAGCCGCTTCCGTCCTTACCTGCTTTTGACCGCATCCATCATGTGGTGAGAGCACAGACTTACCTTTTGCAGCCTCCCCACTGTGTCCCCTCCATACTACCACTGATCCACGGGTGGGTATTAGATGCCTGGCCAGGACTTGCGGCTATCCCTACACACATCTCTAAAAGGACTTGGACGTGCATCATATACATGGACTTTGTCCCCCCGATTATGATTCCTGTGCTCCATGCCTATGAGACTGACAGCCCTTTCTATTGACCGAGGCCCCCATACACACTGATTATTTCCACTGAGTGGTTCATTCATTAATAATTGTGTGGTGGGATGGATGTGAGAGTGGGTGATGTCTGGACTTTTTCATTTGTTTTTGTCTTTTGTATTATGCTGTGTTTTTGCGCAATCACGCTCTACCACCCTTTCCTGTTCCAGGATATGTTTATCAAGCTAATTTTCGCATGGTGACAGAGGGAACATGTATTTTTGTATGTCTCATTCTTGCTTTGTAAAATTTCAATAAACTTTTTGATATTTTTGTATTTGGTTGATACGTCCTTTCTCACACCCCGGGGGCTATTTTGTGGTTCTTATGTCAGTGTGTGTTTTTTGCCACATGCCCCAGGTCTACATTGTTTTTCCTGAGTGGGTTTGCTAATACTGAGTGTTGTTACCTTCACGGGTCCTCTCTTTCCCTTCCTCCCCTTTTCCGTGCATGAGCAATAAATGCAAACAGTCCAGAGTGATCATCCACTATGGTGATGCCAGTGCGATAGGAAAGTGTGAGTCCTCCTCTTAAAGCGGAGTTCCACCCAACAGTGGAACTTCCGCTGGTTGGATTCCTCCCCCCCTCAGGTGTCACATTTGGCACCTTTCGGGGGGGGGGAGGGGGAAGAGAGTCTTTAGACAGGTGTCCTTTTCCACACTTCCGGGAGCTCTGGCCGGCAGCCGCGGCCGCTGACGTCAGCAGCCCGGCTCTCTCCTCCCTGCTCGCTCTGCTTCTGGCCGCCAGTAAGGTGCCCGGTGTGAAGCTGTACTGCTTACATGTCCGGGTTCCCTTACCCACGATGGAGGCGGCTGCACCCGTCCCCCGATCCGAAGATCGGCGGAGGTGCAGACATCGCTGGACTCCAGGACAGGTAAGTGTCCTATTATTAAAATTTTTTTTCTTACCTCGGACCTCCGCTTTAAGGTGTAACACCACATCTGCAGCCCACCAAACCACCACGTGTGTGAGTTAAATCCTCCACCAAACTGGATATGCCCTTACCAGAGCCCCTAGACCACCTATTACGGGGGGTCAGGGAACGCTTGTGTGGATATTAGGCTTCCGCTCAGCCCCAAGGGTTGATGTTCACAGACGATGCCTTCAGAATATGCCACCCGATGCGTTATACCAAGGTTTATGTGCTGCTATCTTTATGGCCATCTCTAGTCTGTCTTAAGTGAAGAATCCTTTTCACTTAAAGCGAAGTTCCACCCAAAAGTGGAACTTCCACTGGTTGGATTTCTCCCCCCCCCCCCCCCCCAGGTGTCACATTTGGCACCTTTTGGTGGGGAGGGGGAAGAGGACACCTCTCTTTAGACAGGTGTCCTTTTCCACACTTCCGGGAGCTCTGGCCGGCCGCCGCGGCCGCTGACGTCAGCAGCCCGGCTCCCTCCTCCCTGCTTGCTCTGCTTCTGGCCGCCTGGCCAATAGCAGAGCACAGCGGAGCCTCGTGCATGCGCAGTAAGGTGCCCGGCGTGAAGCTGTAATGCTACACGTCCAGGTTCCCTTACCCGCAATGGAGGCGGCTGCACCCGTCCCCCGATCCGAAGATGAGCGGCGGGTGCAGACATCGCTGGGCTCCAGGACAGGTAAGTGTCCTATTATTAAAAGTCAGCAGCTACTGTACGTGCAATTTTTTTTTTTTTCCCTCGCAGACCTCTGCTTTAAGACAGACTAGAGATGGCCATAAAGATAGCAGCACATAAACCTTGGTATAACGCATCGGGTGGCATATTCTGAAGGCATCGTCTGTGGACATCAACCCTCGGGGGTGAGTGGAAGCCTAATATCCACTCAAGCATTCCCTGACCCCAGGGCCGGATTAACATAGGGGCTATTGGAGCTGTAGCTCCAGGCCCCTACTTTAAGATAGGCCCAGCCCAGTGAGTCACTGATGCTGCCCTGCTCTGTGTCTGTACACATGATTGATATGTAAATCAGGGGCCCACCAAAATCCTCAGCACCAGGCCCATGGTGCTCTTAATCCAGCCCTGCCTGACCCACCGTAATAGGTGGTCTAGGGGCTCTGGTAAGGGCACATTCAGTTTGGTGGAGGATTTATCTCACACACGTGGTGGTTTGGTGGGCTGCAGATGTTGTGTTACTGTACACCTTAAGAGGAGGACTCACACTTTCCTGTCGCACTGGCATCACCATAGTGGATGATCACTCTGGACTTTTTGCATTTATTGCTCATGCACGCATTTATGCTATTACTGCACTTTATATATTATTTTTTTTTCATAGATTTTACAGTTATCTACATGTGTGGTTTTATGCACGTGGACTGAAATATTTGTGCTACACTGAGATTAATATATATAATATGATTTCCTGATTTTCTGATACAAAAGCGCAATATATTTTTTATTATTTTACTCAAAGTGAGGAATTCGCACTTTATATTTGCAGCTGTGTTTTTGAATGTATTGTTCTTTTGTGTTAGTGGGCCATTCACGGTTTTACACACACTATGCTGGTACTTTTGCCTTAGTCCTAAATAAAAAAATAAACATTTAAAAAAAAACTTTTTTCATTTGCAAATAAGTTTGCCATACTTTATACCAGAAACAATTCATTTAAAATATTTTATTTATATAAATAAAAATATAAATATTTATTACGGTAAATCTACTTTGTTTTAACCACTTGACCTCCGAAAGGTTTTACCCCCTTCATGACTAAACTATCCTTTCGCTATTCAGCACTGGGCTACTTTAACTGGCAATTGCGCAGTCATGCAACACTGTACGCAAATTACGTTTATGCAAATTTTTTTCACACAAATAGAGCTTTCTTTTGTTGGTATTTGATCACCACTAGGATTTTGTACTTTTTTGCAATATAAATGAAAAAAAAAATTAAATAAAATATTTTCTACTTTCTGTTATAAAACATATTCAATAAAATTGAATTTCTTCATAAATTTAGGCCAAATGGTCTTTGGTAAAAAAAAAAATCCCAATAAGTGTCTATTAATTGGTCTGTGTGAAAATTATGTCTACAAACTATGGGATATATATTTGAAAATGGATCAATCCTGAGAACCTATATCATTTCTTGAGGTCCTTAAAATGACGGGACGGTACAAATATGCCCCAAATTACCTTTTGGAAAATAAACAGTCTGAGGTATTTAGTAAGATGGTGAGTATTTTAAAGTTGTAATTTTTTGTCATAATTCTTTGGAAAATTAAGAAATTATATTCAATTTTTACCCCCCATATTTTTTTTTACATACTGTTACCAGTGCAGTGTTATCATATAACTGGTGTGGCGGTGTTCACGGAAAATGACTGGTGAAAGTATGTAAAAACAAAAGAAAAATCAAAATTTTTATAGTTCTTAAAAATATTTTTTAAACATTTCTTTTTTACATTTTCTTTTACAATATCCTACATACTTTTACTATCACCATAGTAAACATGTACTACTCTGGGGGGGTGATCAGGGATTTTTTTTTTCCATTTTGATTGCTGTTACACTGATAATCACTGTAAATGAGCTATCATGAATAGGCTACATTCATAACAGCTCTGATTACTATTTTGTGCTGTGATTGGCCCACGGCTATCACATGGTACAGAGTGCTGTGATTGGCCCACAACTATCACATGGTACAGGGTGCTGTGATTGGCCCACAACAATCACATGGTAAAGGGTGCTGTGATTGGCCCACAACTATCACATGGCACAGGGTGCTGTGATTGGCCCACAACTATCACATGGCACAGTGTGCTCTGATTGTCCCAGGGTGCTGTGATTGTACCACAACTATCACATGGTACAGGGTGCTGTGATTGGCCCAGGATGCTGTGTTTGTTCCACAGCTATCACATGGCACAGAGTGCAGTGATTGGCCCAGGGTGCCGCGATTGGCCCACAACTATAGCCTTATCTATATTGCTATCGCACACCTTCCTGGCAAATAGGGCTCATTCAAGAGTGGGTGCTGCAGCGATTACCAGCTGGATCCTGGAGATGTCATGCAAGTGTACATATTCGCCAGCACAGCATGGATCACCATCCAAAGATTTCTTTATTGTAGAGAGATCACATCACAAAGAAGTGCAACGTTTCGGAGCCGCGCAGGACCCCTTCGTCAGGCATGTGTCCCATAGCTATCACATGGCACAGGGTGCTGTGATTGGCCCAGGGTGCTGTGATTGGTCCACAACTATCACATGGTACAGGGTGCAGTGAATGGTCCGGGTACCATGTGATAACTGTGGGCCAATCACAGCATCACTATAGGAATCACAGCTGTTATGAATGAAACAGTGTTGGCATTGTGATCATGTGATTACATAGCGATTGCATGATCCCCCAGCTGCTCAAAGAGGGGTACCGGGTGCCACAATCCGCTGTATCTGTTGTACTGTGGCCGGGTGGCAAGCACTTAAACCGACACTGGTCCAAATAGAAAAAATAATATTTATTTACATTTTTTTGTCTATTGACTACAAGATTTAATAATTTTTGCAAGACAATATTATAAAAAATAAAGTATAGTGAAGTGGTTGACAGTAGCCGTGGTGGATCTGCATTTATCTCAGCGGGGTGCACATTCCTCGCCCTCCTCATAGAATTCAGTACAAAGTCTGTGAAATCTTATCTGTGGGAATGGGGAGGACGGCATTCCCCCCCGACATACAGAAACACGGGAGGAGGAGGTCACGCCTGAAAATGGATATGAATTTATTATGTTACTCTTCTCCCCGAACAGGAAGTCTGCGGTGGGCCAGCGGGATATTTTTATCTGCGGCTGGAAATAGAAAAAAGCATTTCACAGGTCATTAACTTTATGGAAATCATTCACAGACACGGAGGGAATATGAGAGTCCCAGACATGCAATGGCTTTTCATGATCACTCAGGATTACTCCATACGCTGACACAGTGACAATGACAGAACCCGGACAGGGACACCCGTACACCGACTTTATAGCCAGAACTAATTGTCTATAGGAACCAATGACCTCACCTGAAGCACGGGGCTAGCAGTGCCTTCTCCCTCATTGGCCGCCATTGTTTCTTTATGACACAAACAAAGGAGCCTTCCATTGCTGACTTTTCTGATCTGCATGCTTGGCTCCGGTCAGTGACCTGTAGTGGTAACAGCCAGGCAACTAGCATTTTCAGAAGGTGGTCAGCAGTAATAGCCATGTATCTCTCTCATGAGTCCGTCACATGGGAAGCAAGCAAGACCCAAAGGCCATAGAAACTAAAGAGAGAACACTTTTTACCGTTTTCAAATGTATGACTTTGCTGAGTAGTCAGCAGTGTAAAATCAACTGACTCAATCCCATTCCAGTCTCTGACTGCATGAGAAACCTGCATCACAGTCAGAGCTGTGCACACTGCCCTGTGCCTGGATTATCCACATGTAGTTCTAATAGATAGATAGATAGATAGATAGATAGATAGATAGATAGATAGAAAGATAGATAGATAGATAGATATGGATAGATAGATAGATAGATAGATAGATAGATAGATAGAAAGATAGATTAATTCATCTGGAAGTCACATTAAAGCAAATCTGTATCTAAAAAACTGTCACACCACACAAGGCAACTGGTGTCTTCAGTGGTGGCCCGTCCATAGAGGGCGAACGGGCAGCGCCCCCCCATCCAAGCGTCTGGCCTCCTGATCTACATATCAGGGCGGGGGGGTGAAATTTTGAAGCACCTGATTAGAGCCAGAGGCTCTATTAGGCTTCAAAAAAGGGTGGGCTCGGGGCGCAGAGCATTGCGCCCCGATCCCACCCAGTTGTGTGACGGTAGCTAATTAATTTTTGCTATTTTCACACTAAAGTTCCTCCCCGCCTATCAGGAGGCAGTTTGTGAAACCTTTTTCCCGATTGGCCAAAGCATTAGGAGATCCTATTGGATGCCTAGTGCTTAGGAGGAACAGAGAGGAGGAAAACGGCCAGGGGACACCGGAGCCACTGCCCGCATCCCGGCAGAGAAGGAGAGGACACCACAGCCCGCCAGCTCTAGGTCAGGTAGGTGCCGCGGCCCCGTCCTCCCAAAGGGGGTAGGGATGTCAGTGTCACGCCACGGTCTGCCTGGGGGGTGCTTGTTTGCCGCCCCCCCCAAAAGAAAAACCCACCAGCCGCCACTGGGTATCTTGTCTGTACAACCATGCTACTCTGATCTGAGGCTCCAGCCTACCCAAATCTGTATCTATATCATTCCTATCTATCTATCTATCTCTCAATATCTACAGTATCTCACAAAAGTAAGTACACCCCTCACATTTTTGTAAATATTTTATTCTATCTTTTCATGTGACAACACTGAAGAAATGACACTTTGCTACAATGTAAAGTAGTGAGTGTACAGCTTGTATAACAGTGTAAATTTGCTGTCCCCTCAAAATAACTCAACACACAGACATTAATGTCTAAACCGCTGGCAACAAATGTGAGTACACCCCTAAGTGAAAATGTCCAAATTGGGCTGAATTAGCCATTTTCCTTTCCAGTGTCATGTGACTCGTTAGTGTTACAAGGTCTTGGCGAGGCCTGTTCTGAGTGGAACCTGTCCTGTTAAACCGCTGTATGGTCTTGGCCACCGTGCTGCAGCTCAGTTTCAGGGTCTTGGCAATCTTCTTATAGCCTAGGCCATTCTTTATGTAGAGCAACAATTTTTTTTTCAGATCCTCAGAGAGTTCTTTGCCTTGAGGTGCCATGTTGAACTTCCAGTGACCAGTATGAGAGAGTGTGAGTGATAACACCATATTTAACACACCAGCTCCCCATTCACACCTGAGACCTTGTAACATTAACGAGTCACATGACACTGGGGAGGCAAAATGGCTAATTGGGCCCTATTGGGACATTTTCCTTTAGGGGTGTACTCATTTTTGTTGCCAGTGGTTTAAACATGAATGGCTGTGTGAAAATGTTGAACATTAAGCACTACTAAAAACTGGAAGGAGGTCAGGGGGTGCAGTCCAGTGCCCTCCACACACCCCAGTTGGGATCAAACTGTGTCAAGGATATAGACTACCCACCCCTCTCCTACTTCAAAAGTGTAGTTTCTGGTTGTGAACTGTAATGGATCATAGAATCAATATCAACCGAACAACAA
>BLSH010002386.1:498995-509082 GCA_018402905.1 Glandirana rugosa
ACGCGCGTTTCACTTCCTGCAGGTACCTTGAGCGGGAGGGTCGTTAAGTCGCATGTCTGACGCCCTGTTTTGAAGCAAAGTGTAAACTAGCCCTAAGGGTCATTTTTTTTAGACTTTTGGTTAAAAGGCAGTAAAAATACAAGGCTGAGCTGCTGCAGATTGCTGGCCAAAGGACTACCTGCACCAGTGCACAAAGCAAAGTCCATAAAGACAAGGATGAGTGAGTTTGGGGTGGAGGAACTTGACTGGTCTGCACAGAGTCCTGACCTCAACCCGATAGAACACCTTTCTGATTAACCACTACAGATCGGCGCTATAGCCGAAAGACGGCTACAGCGCGGATCTGAATTGCTGGGAGGGCGAGTTCCATGGACGTCCTTCACTTTGCGCGCACACTCACAGCAGCCAGCAGCGCGCACTCGTGCATGCCGCACACTGCGTGGGTCGGGCGGACTCGATGTACACCGATGACCCACGATCGCCTAGTAGAGAGGCAGAAAGGGGAACCGCCAATGGTTCCCCTGTCTGTGAGGGGGGACATGAGAGATCTACTGATCCCTGTAATCGGGATCAGTTAGATCTGTCATGCCCCTGGCAGCCCCGCCCCCACACAGTTATAACACAGTTAACCCCTTGATCACCCCCTTCCCTGCCAGTGACATTTATACAGTAATCAGTGGCTATTTTTATGTCTAATCGCTGTATAAATGTCATTGGTCCCAAAAAAGTGTCAAAAATGTCCGATCTGTCCGCCGCAATATCGCGTTCCCGTTAAAAATTGCAGATTGCCACCATTACTAGTAAAAAAAATAATAATAATAATATAAATGCCATAAATCAATTCCCATCGTTTGTAGACGCGATAACTTTTGAGCAAACCAATCAATATACGCCGATTGCAATTTTTTTTTTAGGAAGAATATATATCGGCCTAAACTGATGAATTTTTTTTTTTTTTTTTATATATATATATTTTTTTTGGATATTTATTATAGCAAAAAGTAAAAAATATTGGGTTTCTTTTTCAAAATTGTCGCTTTTTTTGTTCATAGCGCAAAAAATAAAAACCGCAGAGGTGATCAAATACCACCAAAAGAAACCTCCATTTGTGGGGAAAATGGACGTCAATTTTATTTGGGTGCAGCGTCGCACGACCGCGCAATTGTCAGTTAAAGCGACGCAGTGCTGAATCTGAGAAACTGCTCTGGTCAGGAAGGGGGTAAATCCTCCCGGGGCTGAAGTGGTTAATTAATGCAGAGACTGCGAGCCAGGCCTTCTCATCCAATCAGTGCCTGAACTCACAAATGCGCTCCTGGAAGAATGGTCAAACATTCCCATAGACACTCCTAAACCTTGTGGACAGCCTTCCCAGAAGAGGTGAAGCTGTTATAGCTGCAAAAGATGGGCCAACTCAATATTGAACCCTACAGATAAAGACTGGGATGCCATTAAAGTTCACGTGTGTAAGAGCAGGCGTCCCAATAGTTTTGGTAATATATTGTATCTTCAGCTATTTTAGTCTCCTGTCTGTGGCTTGCACTGGCTGACCCCCTGGAGATGCACAATTATGGTGCAATATTACAGTGACACCTAGTGGCCAAAAAAGAATTTGCGCTCATTCAGTTCACTGTAATTAGACAGTGCTGCTTATTCGCTGCGGTGTGTGTGTGTGTGTCAGCGGCACCTGCACAAATTGAGCTCAATCAGAGCGACATGTAAATAGAGTCAATTAAAATGAAAGTTGTTTCCACAGACATAGCAGGGGATGCCGTAAAACAGCTTATTAGAGAGCCGCTCACACTGCGAGCACCTCAGGACAACCACAACTGTCTAGTAATTAAAGAAAAAGCGTTATTTGCATCTACCGAGGCGGCATAACATTACACCGTAGGGGGGGAAAAAATGCAACTCTTACTATAAATAAAAGTTACATTTTAAGGGGTCTCATGTGTGTGGATGGGTTTGAATATTGTGAGCCTCCTACCATGACCCAAGAGACATGGAGCATGAAGAATCAATGCACAAAAAAACAACTCGTTAAACCCGCACATAATTACCCATAATAACCATATCCGTTGTTTTAGGGGTTTTATTGGAGGCTTAGGACAGTCTAATACAATTGGTAGTTACATAGGGGTTTATTAATAATAATAAAAAAATAATGCAGCTATTCATTCTGCATGCACCTTTGTTCTGTGCAAATGGGAGCAAAACAAATATTATTAGACTATTTCCTCTGCAGGTCAAATGTTATTAATTTCTAGAGAGGAGAACAAATCAGGAAACTACCATATTACAGCCACTAGATGGAGCTGATGGTCATATAAATAAATACTTATTTTTCTACGCCCCCCGCCCCTCCTTTTTTTCCTCCCTCTGATCTCTCTCCTCCCGCTTCGCTTCTTTGTTAAATTCACTTTAAAAATGTCAATAATCGGGATGCGCAGAGCTGCTAAATCAAGTCTGATGGGTTAGTCCAGGCACCCTGGGCTACTTATACCTGAGGAGGATACCTTACCAAAACCATGACTTGACACACTGCTCTATGATTACAATCTTGTATCTATATTTGTACCATCATCTCTATGGTATAGTGTATGAACCTGTTTCCAATCATAAATAAAGAATTATTTATAAAAAAAGCTCCTTGAGGGTAGGGACTGATGTGAATGTACAATATATTATATGTAAAGTGCTGCGTAAATTGACAGCGCTATGTAAGTACCTGGAATAATAATAATAATAATTTTCTATGATCTCCATCTAGTGGTCATATCACTGTATTTTCCTGATTCACTCTATTCTGTATGAATAACATACGACCTGGAGAGAAAATTAACATTTTATTTTGTCCCCATTCACAAAGGTATATGCAGTTTCTTAGGATGGATAGCTCCACTCATTTTTTATAAATACAGCATTCAATCTTCATTCATACAGAATGAATGTACAGTACATGCAGTTCCACAGGATGAACAGCTCTGCACATTTTATAGAAATGCACCCCTGCAGTGTATTTTTTTTTTCATAAAGGTCCCAGAACACACCAAGGAGCAGTTTACAAAGAGCAAGAAGCCACCACGTCTCCATTCTAGTCATACAAATCGTTTTTTTCCTCCCATGTGACTTTAGTGCAGCCAAACCAATAAATATACATGAAAAATACCAAAAAATTAAAAAAAATACACATCCTAAAAATACATCAATGCTCAATATTTGGTCCATTGTCCATTGTACTTTGTGATAAATGTGACCCTGATGAAGTCACGTGGGCAAGTGACGTAACGCGCAGGGTGGAGCCAGTTGACGTCACTTCTAATCCAGAGACAAAACCAGAAGTCTGTGTATTTCTATGATGGTAACGAGTCTGTGACTTATATCTAATATGTGAGTTTGCTATTATGAGGATCTGCCCTATCGCTGTGTTCCCCAACCCAGTCCTCAAGGCCCACCAACAGGTCATGTTTTCAGGATTTCCCTCAGGTGAATCAGCTGTGGTAATTACTAATGCCCCGTACACACGGGACGATGATCGTACGTACGATCGTCGCAAATTGTATGTTGCATAATGTAAATAGCATACTGACGTGCACCCAACGGTCCTACATACAACTTGCGGCCGGCCGAACGCGATGACGCGAACGAGCGTCTAAAGAGGAAGTGCTGGTATCGTAGCATCACCCTTTGGGCTCCTTCATCTAATTTCGTTTAGTTGAAGTGGACTTGGCGCATGCGTGTTTAGCACAATACAACTTGTTGTACCCAACTGCTCTACACACGATACAACAGTCGTATGCGAGCTTGTTGGTACGACCAAGTTTTGTAGTCTGCACATACAACTCCCGTGTACGACTGTCGTATGTTCGACTGTTGAAAGCGCGCACACAAACGATCGATTTCGCATACAATGGTCGTGAGTACGACGTGTTGAATGCGATCGTCGTCCCGTGTGTACGAGGCTTAAGGCAGTGAAACTGATCAAATCACCTGTGCAAAATAATGGAAATCCTGAAAACATGACCTGTTGGTGGGCCTTGAGGACAGGGTTGGGGAACACTGCCCTATCGGAGGCGTCTTCTTTGTGAGCCATTTGTGGTGAATGAATGATCTGTGGAGCCTCTCTCCCATATATATGGCCACCAAAGAGAGGCCTTTTAAATATGCTCTGATCTATGCTTGATGGTGATATTTATAGGAAATACCCCCCCCCCTTTTTTTGTTTCCCCCCTGATGAGAGATTAAAGTGATACTAAAGCTTACTTTTGCATGAAGGTAAAAAAACCTTCAGCCTTTACAACCACTTTAATTGAAGCGCGTTGGGGATTCCATGGCAAAGTATACTTTTCAAAGAAAATCTACAAAAAATGAATTTATGTGAATTATCCTGCTTCAGGGCTCAAGGGCAAAACAATGTCTTAAATGTATCTTGAAATATATGTAGCAGTGCATTTATGTGTTTTTAGTGTATTTTTAATTTTTTTTGTATTAAAGTGATTGTGAACGATCGCTTTGTAAAACAGCCCATTCAGTTTAAAAAAGAAATAAATGGAAAAACATTTTGTATAGCTATAAATAAAAAAAATTATAAATAGCTTTTGTCCCTTTTTCATAAGTGATCACATTCCCGCTGTTCTCAGCTGCATAAGGGCTGGGGGAGGAGAAGCAGCAGCACACTGATTTTCCCAGTAAATGGCTGAGCAGGAGGGGCATTTCAGGACAAGACTGATCATTGAAGGAGAGCAGGCTGAGTTCCCAGCATAGTTAGAGAACTGACCCCGCTGTGCTCTCCTACTTAGTGTGGTCAGTTTTTAATAGGAAAGAAAAGAGGGACTGGGACAGTGGTGGCTGGTGCTCCATTGGTCGGGGGGGGGGGCAGCAAACAAACCTGAGACATCTACCTCACCCCCGGTTGCTCTAGCCTGCCACCCCACACCAACGCCCCCCTCGCTAGCTTACTCGCTAGCTGATCGATCGGCACTTACCCCATCCAGGTCGCGGCTGCGTCCTCCCCCCTCCATCTCCTCAGTGTCCCGCCAGTCGCTGCTTCTCCTCCCAGCCAATTGGGTCATCGGATTCCCGGCCAATGGGGTCTTAGGACTCCCGGCCAATCGGGTCTGAGGATCCGATTCCTTATTGGCCAGGAGGAGAATATTAATTCGCTAATGTCACACAACTGGGTGGGTTTAGGGTGTAGTGCTCTGTGCCCCGAGCCCACCCTTTTTTTAAGCCAATTAGAGGCTTGTGTGCTTCAAAAAAAAAACCCCATTGAAATCCATGCATCCGGTGCCCTGCATGTAGATTAGGGGCGGTGCGCATGGATTGGGGGGGGCGGAACCCCTGCGCCCCCACAGGAAGCAATACAAGGAGAACAGGATACTTTCTCATACAAATATATGGCACAGCAGCCGCATATCAGGAATATGAAATGTTGGGGTAACAAACGCTTTAATAAAAAATTTAATATTTTATGCAAAAATTCTTGGTTTGGCCCATGGATGAAAAAAAGCTATTTGTAAAACTTCAGACCAGGAAGAGGAACGTCTGAGGAGTAATGAGGGAAAGGGGGATTTGGTTCCAATATCCAATGTCCCTCCAAATTAGGGATGGTTGGGAGGTCCTCAAATGTGGTCCCTAAAATTACCAAATCGCCATTGACATGGCACAAGAGATGGCCATACCTTGAATTTTCAATGGAAAGTCATGGGATTGGGGCATGGTAAGGGGCAGTGTGAGGGAATAGGCTAATTGTGGCATGTAGACAGCATGGCGCTGAAGTGGTTTAATTTGCGTGGTGGCCAAATATGGGGCTAACAGTGGTGTAGCGTGATAGTGACAGACCTGCAGACAATTAAAGTAGAATTGAAGGCACAGAAAAGAAAAGGATCCAGAATAGCCAAAGACTTAGTCATTGGTGTGCGCAGCCTACTGCATTAGGGTGTGCACCCCAAAACTCAAATACTCATGAACGCCACCTTCTGCCACAGGAAGGGGGCTCTAGTGGTGGAGCCAGTTCATTGGGATCATAGTACCCCTAAATACAGGTGTAATGTGTTCCTAAAGACCTAGACTTTAATATAATGGGGGCATTTACACTGGCCCCCAGCACCCCCAACCACCAACCTGGTGCTGCTTTTGGATAATGCTAATGCATATGAGGGCATTATGGTGTGCCTAGGCACACCCAGCACACCTTGTGCGCAAGCCTATGGACTTAGTAAATGTAACAGGAGATAGTCAGAGACTGAAGACCTATATAGAAGTTGAGACTGGAGACATGTTCCAGGAGACAGTCATAGAGTGGAGCAGTGGTGGTTGGTGGGTATTAGGGGTGCAGGACTGACACAAACACCCCCCTCCCCTTGGGAGGCTGGCAGTGCTGCGCTGACAAACCTACCACCCCCCCCCCCCCCCGGCTCCCGCGGTCAGGCACCTACCCGAGGCTGGCGGGCTGTGGTGTCCTCTCCTCCTCTCGTGGGGTGCGGGCAGCGGCTCCGTTGTCCACTCCTCCCGCGGCCTCTTCGTTTGTCTCCTCCCTGTTTCTCCTAAGCGCTAGGCATCAAATATGATCGCCTGATGCTTTGGCCAATCGGGAAACAGGTCTCACGACCCGCCTCCTGATTGGTGGGGAGGGACTTTAGTGTGAAAATAGTGAAAATTAATTCGCTATCATCACACAACTGGATAGGATAGGGGCGCAGTGCTATGCGTCCCAAGCACACCCTATTTTGAAGCCTATTAGAGCTTCTGGCTCTAATCACATGCTTCAAAAAAGCACTCCCCCCTCATTGGAATCCATAGTCCGGTGCCCTGATATGTAGATCAGGGGGCCAGACACATGGATGGGGGGGGCGGTGCCCAGGCGCCCTCTATGGATGAGCTGCCACTGGAGTTGAGACACATTACACGAGACTCCTGGAGATCCCCGCTATTACAGCACCCCTTTACAAACCAATGCTTTTGTTTGTGCTCTCTGCAGCCCTTCTTATAATCATTGTGCCACATTTGATATTTATCTCAGCAAGATCCACTAAAAAAAAAAAAAAAAGTTAAAAAGAGGGCAGGGATGGACGACCTGGAAATGGCCCTGAATGTGTCATTCACTAGGGAGTGGTGGTGGCACAGAAAGACCTCAGCCTTCAGTCATTCACAATAATTTGCTGTGCAACCTCCCTCTCATGCTGCACTGTGTGTGAGGTTTAGTGAGAGCAGCGGTCCTGGGAACACACTGGCCCAACTCTCACAGTCTGGAGACTAAAGCCTCGTACACACGGTGCGACGGTCGTACGACCGAACGTCCAAAATCGTATGTTGGCTGTTGTGTCTCGAAGTACTGACGTGCACTTAGCGATTGTACGACCAAGCCTAACATGGTGACGTGTTAGTAGCGTATAAAGAGGAAGTTCAGGTGAATGTGATTTGTGAATTAGGAAAGTAGGTTTACTAGAATGGACATTTCCAGGCGTTCCTGATGTCTGAGCATGCGTGTTTTGCACAGTACAACTTTGTTGGACCAACTTCTCTGTACGCACGGTACGACAGTCGTACGACCGCTTGTTGTACAACCAAAATTTTCTAGTCTGCTCATCTAACTTCTGTTGTACGGCCGTCACATGTCGGCTGTTGTAATCGTGCGTACTAGCGGTGGGATGATCGTACAACGAGCGGTTGTACAACCGTGTACCATGTGTAAGGGCCCTAAGAGCTGGAGAAAAGGATTCTGCCCGCTACAGGGGTCTTGTTTTAGGGGAAGCCAGCTATACAGGATGATGATTACAGATGGTCGGGTGGGTGGTGTCCTTTAAATCCCGAATGTTCTCTAACGGGTGAGTTTCTGTTATTTCGGCACAGACATTGCTGTTATTCCATGACTGTGTAAGCAGCCCCCATAGGAGGGCGAGCTGTACAAGCAGCGGCCCCTCACATTAACCCCTGATTACTAACGAATGATTTATGTCTCTAATTAATGACCCAGCACACCTGCAGAATCACCGAGCCGCCGTATAATGAGAAATACATTACTGGCAAATGAAGATGATTATACAGAAAATCACTTCAGATATCACCCCCACCTCGGAGTCATGGAAAGTTGTCGCGATACATTGCCGTAATATTCCTGTAACAGAAACGCACAATAAATATACTATGGTCGTCCTTTTTATGACATTTCTCATTTCCTCTGATAGCTCATATAGATGATTTCGCTTTATGACTGTCTTTAGTGTCATTTCATAGTATTGAATTTTTCGCCATTACCTTGGCATGACAACTCGGCAATTAGCATTTTCCAAAGTGGAGGGAACCAATACAGTCAGGTCCATAAATATTGGGACATCAATGCAATTCTAATCTTTTGGGCTCTATACACCATCACAATGGATTTGAAATGAAACAAACAAGATGTGATTTAACTGCAGACTTTCAGCTTTAATTTGAGGGTATTTACATCCAAATCAGGGGAACAGTGTAGGAATTATCACTTTTTAAGGGACCAAAAGTATTGGGACAGATTAACAGTCATAAATCAAACTTTCACTTTTTAATGCTTGGTTGCAACTCCTAGCCAAAGCTCTATAAACCAAAAAAGCAAGAAACACAATTAGATCCATTCGCACGCCAAACGAAAACTATTAACCAACAGTAATGACATTGCAAATCACTTTGCACATTACTATGCGGAACTACAGTCAGGTCCATAAATATTGGGACATCAATACAATTCTAATCATTTTGGCTCTATACGCCACCACAATGGATTTGAAATGAAACAAACAAGATGCACTTTAACTGCAGACTTTCAGATTTAATTTGAGGGTATTTACATTCAAATCAGGTCAATGGTGTAGGAATTACAACAGTTTGTATATGTGCCTCCCACTTTTTAAGGGACCAAAAGCAATGGGACAGATTAAAAATCATAAATTAAACTTTCACTTTTTTAATACTTGGTTGCAAATCCTTTGCAGTCAATTACAGCCTGAAGTCTGGAACGCATAGACATCACCAGACGCTGGGTTTCATCCCTGGTGATGCTCTGCCAGGCCTCTACTGCAACTGTCTTCAGTTCCTGCTTCTTCTTGGGGCATTTTCCCTTCAGTTTTGTCTTCAGCAAGTGAAATGCATGCTCAATCGGATTCAGGTCAGGTGATTGACTTGGCCATTGCATAACATTCCACGTCTTTCCCTTAAAAAACTCTTTGGTTGCTTTCTCAGTATGCTTCGGGTCATTGTCCATCTGCACTGTGAAGCGCCGTCCAATGAGTTCTGAAGCATTTGGCTGAATATGAGCAGATAATATTGCCCGAAACACTTCAGAATTCATCCTGCTGCCTTTGTCAGCAGTCACATCATCAATAAATACAAGAGAACCAGTTCCATTGGCAGCCATAGATGCCCACGCCATGACACTACCACCACCATGCTTCACTGATGAGGTGGTATGCTTTGGATCATGAGCAGTTCCTTTCCTTCTCCATACTCTTCTCTTCCCATCACTCTGGTACAAGTTGATCTTGGTCTCATCTGTCCATAGGATGTTGTTCCAGAACTGTGAAGGCTTTTTTAGAGGTTGTTTGACAAACTCTAATCTGGCCTTCCTGTTTTTGAGGCTCACCAATGGTTTACATCTTGTGGTGAACCCTCTGTATTCACTCTGGTGAAGTCTCCTCTTGATTGTTGACTTTGACGCACATGCACCTACCTCCTGGATCTTTTGTTTTTTGTGGTCTTCCGGGTCTTTTGGTGTTGCTGAGCTCACGGTGCGTTCTTTCTTTTTAAGGATGTTCCAAACAGTTGATTTAGCCTCACCTAATGTTTTTGCTATCTCTCTGTGGGTTTGTTTTGTTTTTTCAGCCTAATGATGGCTTGCTTCACTGATAGTGACAGCTCTTTGGATCTCATATTGAGAGTTGACAGCAACAGATTCCAAATGCAAATAGCACACTTGAAATTAACTCTGGACCTTTTATCTGCTCCTTGTAAATGGGATAATGAGGGAATAACACACACCTGGCCATGGAACAGCTGAGCCGCCAATTGTCCCATTACTTTTGGTCCCTTAAAAAGTGGGAGGCACATATACAAACTATTG
>BLSH010002386.1:511007-530938 GCA_018402905.1 Glandirana rugosa
GGGATTTATTCCCTCTAAAATATCATTACTTAAAGCTCTTTAAAGATCCTTTGTTTGTCCTCGACACGAGTCTATGTACCTCCACGGGCGATATCTTAGATCACCCGCCCAATACTAGAAATTTCCTTTGGACAGTATTCTCCTTATATGTCAGTCCAGGTATTTGTAACCCTGTAACTGTGTTAAGATTATTAAAACCGAGATATGTGGTGGTGTTACCTAAACTTTACTTTGGTTGTTCTACACGAAATTGACGTCTGAAAGTCGAAATTGGTCAAGGGATGGCTGCATATCATTTTACTGCAGCCGTCAAGCGGAGGACATCATATGACGTCCTCCCGGATCGACGGCCAGTCCCTGCCGACGTCATTTTACTATACGTCGGTAGGGAACTGGTTAAAGCTGAAAGTCTGCAGTTAAAGCACATCTTGTTGGTTTCATTTCAAATCCATTGTGGTGGTGTATAGAGCCAAAATTATTAGAATTGTGTCAATGTCCCAATGTTTATGGACCTGACTGTATATTCCTCTTATGACAGGTTTCCTTTAAAGATCATAACCCGCCCACTAGATTCTATAGCGGGCACCTCCATGTATCTGAGCACAGCTCCTGTTTGTTTCCTAGAAATTTCTCGAAATTCATTACTATAAAATCTCCCTTATTTAGGGATCATGCCTTAAACCAGCCATACTCATCCAGGGTTCCTCCAGAGGTTTCCATAGGGTTCCTTGAGCTGTAGCTGATTGACCTCCCATTTGATTGGTCATGGGGCCAATGCCATTTGGCAAAGTCAGCAGCATGACACCAATTCTCTTTTTAAGGGTTGCATTCATGCTACTGACCACTAATGTAAGGGGACATTCTTCCCACTGACCTCCAATGTAAAGAGTATACTTCCCACTGACCACCAAGGTAAGGGGGATTCCTCCAACTGACCACCAATGTAAGGAGCATTCTTCTCACTGACCACCAACTTAAGGAGCATTCTTCCCACTGATCACCAATGTAAGGAGCATTCTCCCCACTGACCACCAATGTAAGGAGCATTCTTCCCACTGACCACCAATGTAAGGAGCATTATTCCCACTGATCACCAATGTAAGGAGCATTCTTCCCACTGACCACCAATGTAAGGGGCATTCTTCCCACTGACCACCAATGTAAAGAGTATTCTTCCCACTGACCACCGATGTAAGGAGCATTCTTACCACTGATCACCGATGTAAGGAGCATTCTTCCCAATGACCACCAATGTAAAGAGCTTTCTTCCCACTGACCACCGATGTAAGGAGCATTCTTACCACTGATCACCAATGTAAGGAGCATTCTTCCCACTGACCACCAATGTAAAGAGCATTCTTCCCACTGACCACCGATGTAAGGAGCATTCTTACCACTGATCACCAATGTAAGGAGCATTCTTCCCACTGATCACCAATGTAAGGAGCATTCTTCCCACTGACCACCAATGTAAGGAGCATTCTTTCCACTAACCACCAATGTAAGGGACATCCTTCCCACTGATCACCAATGTAAGGACATTCTTCCCACTGACCACCCATGTAAGGAGCATTCTTCCCACTGATCACCAATGTAAGGGACATTCTTCCCACTGATCACCAATGTAAAGAGCATTCTTCCCACTGACCACCAATGTAAGGAGCATTCTTACCACTGACCACCAATGTAAGGAGCATTCTTCCCACTGATCACCAATATAAGGAGCTTTCTTCCCACTGATCACCGATGTAAAGAGCATTCTTCCCACTGACCACCAATGTAAGGAGCATTCTTACCACTGATCACCAATGTAAGGAGCATTCTTCCCACTGACCACCAATGAAAAGTATTTTGAGGGTTCTTCTGGGGTACAAAGTTTGAGAGAGGCTGCTTTAAGAAGTAGAGCCTCTAACCTAAATGTAATGCTGCTGGAGGTGTGTTGTTGCTGGAGTTTCTTTTCCTCCAAGGTGTGCAGTTCAGAGGGGGTGTGCTGTGCTCAGAGAGGGATCCAAACCTGGGACCCAAAACTTCCTGCTGTCCTGCTGGAGAGTCAATCCAGGGGAAGTGAAACAGGAAGGTGATTACCTGGGTTGGAGCACCAGGGGTAAAACATTGCTGCTGTTGATGGACAATGCAGGATGTTCTGCAAGCACTGATACAGAGTCTGCATTATGGTCTTTTGGGTATCCTATGCCCTATTCCCTCTCTCCCTGAGATAAAAGGCTCTATGATAAACTCTGTAAAACTTGCTAAAGTGTCTGGCACCCAATTTCCTCCACCCAACAAAGAGTCAAGGGTTTCACCCTCGGATTTCTGGTAGATCTGGTAACATCACAAGTCCTTTCCTTTCTCCACCAGTGATGGCGTTCCTGGGGCCAAGTTTCTTACTATGCCACACAGGCCATGGCATAGGGCCACTTTAAGTTTGTTTGCTACCACTATGTATAAACACACAGATCCTGTCAGGCAAGCTTCCACCTTCCCCTTCCTCTTGCATACCCCCAGCTCATTTACCAGCTGGTAGACAATACCATCTCCTACTACTTCTGAACCCAAAACTCTCCTTCTGCCTGCTCTGTGGATACAGAACTATGTATGGTCAGCAAGATTGTGTCTTCGCAGAGATCTTTCACACTCACATAGGAGTATGGCGGCAGAGCGGCTCTCCTGCGCTGAATCACATATTTAGTACGTGATCTGGCACCACCGGGTAGGGAGTGTGCGTGTGCAGCAAGTGCGCCGGCTGTGCTGTGATTATCACAGCACCAGCCGATCAGCGGGTGCCGGCCAATGATTGCCCTCCAGCACCCACAGATTGGCGAGGAGGAAGACAGGATAGAGCAATGTAAACAATACAGAGCTCTGTCCTGTCAGTGGGGATGTCAGTTTTTGTTTCCCAAAGCAGGGTATAAAAACCGACACATATTTTAGCGAAAGCAGCTCACAGTGAATTCACCAAGCATTGCTAGGCACACATTTAAACCCTTGATCACCCCTGATGTTTAACCCCTTCCCAACCAGTGCCATTAGTACAGTGACAGTGCATATTTTTTAATAACTAACAATAAATGCAGTGTAGCGCCCTCTACCATAGGTAGGTGCTTAGAGGTAGTTTTTTCTTGTTTAGAGTAGGTCAATTTAGTGAGGCCTGACTGATTGTTTTGATTCTGGGCAGGGGAGTGGCCCAGGGAGGACTGGAGACTGCAGGAAGCAACACCCCTTGGTTACCCCTCCCATCTTCTTCAGAAAGTTCTGGAAAAGGGGATGAGAAAAAAAAGGAGGTGAGGCTTTCTGATGTATGTTAAGGATCCCTGACCAATGCCCAACCTGGATTGGCAGGGGGCAGGCCTCCTTATATACTGTGGTCTGCCCATTGGGGGGAGGAGAAGTTTGGGTGGAAGTGATGGAGATGGAGTAGTGTGGAGGCTGTCAAGGGCTGAGGGAGCCCCTAGTCTGGGGGTGGGGGGGTGACCTTGGGCCGGGAGAGCTCGGGTGCAGCCAGGAGGAGAGAGAGATGCTAGAGGAGAGGCACAAGGGTGAGCGGAAGAGAACAGCAGGACTGAGAACACTACAGAGAGATCTCCGGGAGGAACTACAAATAACAGTGAGTAACACAGCCCAAGGGAGTAGATGCAGAAGACAGATTGGGAAGAATACAGTCTGGAGAAGGTGCAGGAGGAGATTGGGGTCTGGTGCCATGGACAGTGTGCGGATGGGCTGGAAGTTGTAGTCCATCGTTGGGTAGCTAGCACCAACTAAATGACCTTGCTACACAAGGAAACCTCAACCACTATGCCCACAAAGGGTGGTCTGGAGGCCTGATAAATCTACATAAGGTCTCACATGTACTAGCTGGGCCGTGCAAGTTTGGTGGCTGGTAAATTTCCTTCTAGGCCTCACCAGTGGAACTAAGAAGAGTGCAGGAGAGAGGAACCAGGAGTTTGCAGTGAAGTTAGAAGTGTGCTGGAGTGAAGTGGAGGAGTAGTATATACTGGTCCCATGTACAGAACTGTTTGACCATTGGGCATCCCATAACTACCCCAATCCCTATCCAAGTTCAATCCCCTAATAAAAACAACAAAGAGCAAGCCTGTTTTCTGACTCCGGATGCTGGTAGAAGTGTGATTGAGGGCAGTTGTGAGCAGGTGAACCACATCAACCAGCCACCCCTAAGGGGGCCATTGACTACAGCAGTGCTAGAGAAATGTGAAATGAATCAAAATAATATTGTGTGTATATAAAACATATCCATATGCAGTTCATACGTGGAAAAATTCATATGTGAAAAAATAGTGTCTGTATAAAATTGTGTGATCCAGGTAAATGATACGATTTCACCACGTGATCCACCATTTATAAAGTTGGACTCAAACCAGATTAAGAGGATTCTATCACAGAGTCATATACTCCCAATTTATGTAAATGGAATAATGGAAGATGTCATCCAATCACACAAGATCACAGATAAGCAGGATCAGAACGGCAATCTCATGAGTAAACCAGGACTCCTCCCCGCCAGTGGCGTATCATCCATGGGTGCAGGGTGTTCACTGAACACGGGCCCTGAGGGGTGGGGGGGCCCGGGTGGGGGGGCCCACAGTGCTCTGACCAACACTGCACGTAAGGATGATCTGTCCCTGGTTGACATTGAGATTGGTTGGGATTATCGGTGCGGTGTGAGCTTGCTCACTGGCCCACTCATTTCATGATACTCCTGCTCCCCGCCATAGATGTATAGCATCATGGATATGCAATAGAAAGGAGTGTTCACATAGTGTAAATCAGTTTTAAAATGTATTTTATTAAAAGAAAAGGGGGTTACGGGTGCTCACAATTCCAATGAAGAAAATGAACATGTCGTAATCCAAGGCAGCAAACTGCATACAGGTAAAATCAGCTTGTGTACACAGCAGAGAGGATGTTAGCGTGGCAATGGCACATACATTGGCTCCGCCCTACATGTGTAGTCACAACTGACATCATTGGGGGCATGTACGTACCATTGATAGCCACGCTATATTTGTATACAACCAGCGGGGAAGGAACGCGTTGATCAGCCAATCGAAACTTGAGGCGTGACTCACTACAAACCAAGCCTCGTGTTCACAGACGGAAAGGACATCATACACTGCAGAGCCAAGCCTCATTTTCACGGAGGACAAAGTGCAATGTAGTGTAGAGCCAAGCTTCATTTTCACAGAGGGCAAAGCATAATACACAATGCGTCTCCCGGCATGTATTGTATCCGGCTGGATGAGCAGCTCAACATAGATATCACTAGACCCAATCACAAAAGGGTTACTTACCTAATCAATTGGATGATGAAATCTCTGGAGTTAGAAACATCTCTAGAGATGATCTTCTTCTAAATAAAATGACTGAGGTTAACAATAAAGATAGATTTAAGTGGTCCATGATCACTTCTTACTCAACTCAACATAGACAAATTAAGGCCATCATGAATAAATATTGGGCAGGATTGAGAAATAACCACCTTCTAGGACCACTCCTACCAGAGAAACCTAATGTAGTATACAGAGGGGACCTCTCACTACAATCTAGGGTAGCTCCCAATATTGTAGATCCTCCAACCAGACCTTTTTTTCATTTAGTAGTTTTCCTTGTGCAAAATGCCCTGTTTGCTTGATTAACACCTTTATAGGGGCAGAAAGATTGAATCTTTCAACTCCACCATTACATCCAAGTGTTACAAAATCAAATCCTTCATCAAATGTGCATCTAAAAATGTGGTGTATCTCTTGATTTGCCCATGCAGCAAACAACACAATCAGTAGAACCCTTCATTCATTCTCTATAAGAGTCAATGAACATATTAAAAATATACGTAAAAGAAAGAGTAACCACAGCGTTCCCAAATATTATGCTCATGCCATAATGGTGACCCTAGAGGCACCTTATTTATGGCAACTGGCAAGTATGATGCCCCTTTGAGAGGGGGCTCTTGACACAGGTAGGGCTGAGGGGGCGCGGAGTAGTATTGAACATTAAACCTCATAAATAATACAACATGACACTAATTATTTTCATTGGAGTAATATGGCCACAGCTTTTATTAAATAACAAAATAATAACAATAACATGATTTAGACACCAATTCATCAAAAAGCATGCAAGAATTCTGATACAACCTTTAAAGCCAGTTCCTTGACAGTGCCCCCCCCCCAATAACATGTTCTGTTATAAACCTGTACCAGCCCACCAGCCATCGATAACCAGCTGTACCAGAGTACACATCAGTCATTTTTACACCATTGGGCTTAATATAGAATGGGACGTAAACGCCTACATAAATAATGCACGACTGAAAGTTAATATGCGATTGCGAATACCTTTTTTCATTCATTCATTCATTCATTTTTTTCATTCATTTATTATTGTATTTTACCATCTATTTTTAATAATTTAATTTTTAGATATTTTTAATGTGCTATTTAGATATGCAACATATATCGCGTACATGTGCTTTCGTGTATTTGTTGGTCCATATATGTGTCCGGCAGTATTTTATGGAATATTTGTTTACGTCCTGTGCATGGTTCCGGTTTGTTAGCCTCTGGGTGACGTTGTTCTTCCGTCTTCCAGGTCCATTGTGCTAAATATAATTTGCATAATATATGCGTATGTTTCATTCAATTATAGTTAAGTAACTTTTTTGCTAATTACTTTGTTACTTGGTTTTTTGCCGCTAGTTGCGGGATCAGATGCATGTTATATTATTTTGTAGCATGCTCTCAGGTCCGCGTGATCTTCTTCCGGTGTGGCTGATTAATCACCAGTCTCCCCTGAACGCAATCCACTTCCTTATTGTCTGGGTATAAAAATCAACGTCTGCCTTGGTGGCCACACCCCTGAAGACGTCACACTTATGACGAAACGCGCTGGGTGGAGCCAAGGGACGCTTTGACGTTTGACACATGTGACTAGGAAGTGGACGAACGGGCGCCATCTTTGTGGCTGGACGCCGGAATCAACATACAGGACACTGTTTTTATTTCACCAACATGTGAGTGGATCTATTTTTTATATAATAAACATCTTGTCAAGATTGTCTGCACTATGGGCTGTTTATGCTTTATTGTATGATCGTGCTTGCTTGCCACATGGGATCATGTTGTTGAGCCGTATTGGAAAGCAGCAGAAGGAGAGGTTGACTTGCTGAGGGCGTTTGTGCGAGCCGGAGGGACTACCATATCTGGAGTTTAAACCAGGCTTACTCTGACCTTCCATAATAGAGGCATATGAACCGGCACAACACAAGGCCTGCATTGATCCACAAACAACACTTTACCATAACACTTTGCCATTACCAGAAAAGGAAGAGGGTCTCCTCAGTCCTGCCACCAGTCTCCCCTTCCCTTTGGCAAAAAGGGTCTGGTGATAGTTCCCGGGCATCCTCAGCAGGGGGAGCTCTTTCCTCCAGAATCTCTGTGCCTTTCCATAACCTCCAAAAATGGGAAAGTCCCTCCCCACTAGGGCTTCATGAAGTAGTGAAGGTACCACTCCCACTGAATGAGCCACACTGCCGCAAGGGGTAACAATCTCAACGATCGCCATCTGGTAGTTACAAGTGTCCCCATGGATGCAGTTGACCCCAACAGTGCTAGGATGTAACCTTGCAGGATATAAACAACTGCTTTTGACCAACGTTACCACACTATCAGAGTCAAGCAGTGCAGTGACTGGTTTACCATCAAAAGAAAGCACACATATCTGTTTCTCTATGCGACCTGAACATGATACTATATATGCGACCTGTGCAAAAAGAGAAAAGCGACTATTCACATACGTATTCCATAACTACACGCCCCATTCAGGGGCCTAGCACGGTTTCCGGCTGCGACCACTTCCTCATAAGATGGACCAGGTCAAACATTTGGGTGCGGCGTGGCTTGCCTGTGCGGTAGGTCCATTGATGCACCCATTGGGCCCGGACAGCCATGGTAACACCCAGGCGAGTACCTCCGCTTTTAAAGTCTCATAATCCTGGACCTCGTCAGGTTCCAGATCAAAATAGGCCTTTTGGGGCTCATCTGTCAAAAATGAGGCCAACAGCCCCACCCACTGCTCCCTCGGCCACCCTTCATGGTCGGCGACTCTCTTGAAAGTCGTGAGGTATGCCTCGACATCATCCGCCAGTGTCATCTTCTGGAGATGGTAACTGGCACACACCAGCTTCTGTTCTGCTAGCGCTGGAAGTACGGATCCCTTTTTTAACATCAGCAGGGCCTCCACAAACTGTTAGTTGATTTCTTGTTGAGCCGCTTGCTGTGCTGCGATAGCCTGGCGACTCTCCTCTCGCTGAGCTGCAACGGCTTCTGCGACCTGGCAGTTGGTTTCCCACTGAGCTGCATTGGCTTGCAGCAAGGCCTTCAATATTTCCTCCATCTTGGAAAGTTGCCCGCTGAACTCCACCATGTGTGGGAGATTAGCAATTGTGCATCACCTTTCCTGGGAAGAAGGCAGCTTGATCTTATAAAGGTTGCAGGTCATAAACAAACAAAAATAGCCAAAACAAAAACCTTGCCGTCCGGCTCTAAACTAATACAGCAGGATATCTCTCTATATGGTGTCGAGCTGGTCCCTAACACCTTTCAAACAAACAAACGCAAACCTTTTTCTTTTGCAGTCTTTAGACCATTTTTAGGTAAAGTTGATCCAGGGTGAATCCGATTGCCTCTCGGGGGATCAGGAAGGAATTTTTTTCCCCTGTTATAGCAAATTGGATCATTGGCTTTGCTGGGGTTTTTTGCCTTCCTCTGGATCAACTGTGGGTGAAGGATCGTATATAGAATAGTATGGTTATACATAATTTTTTTTTTTGGTTGAACTAGATGGACTTTTGTCTTTTTTCAACCTGACTAACTATGTAACTATGTAGCAACCAAACTCAAACTCTTAGTTCTCTCAGTCTGAGCATACCGAGTCCCAGGGTGAGCTGCACTGAGAGCTTGGCAGGCAAAATTCAAGTTTACTAACAATCACTGAAACATAGAAACATAGAAAAGTGACGGCAGAAAAAGACTGAGTAGTCCATCGAGTCTGCCCCTTTTTATTTTATTTTTTTATTTTTTATTTTTTTTTACATTAACCTTGTTGTCTGACTATAGATTTATGTTTATCCCAAGCATGTTTGAAGCCATTTACTGTTGACTGTCTCACAACCTCTGTTGGTAGTTTATTCCAATCATCAACCACCCTTTCAGTAAAATAATACTTTCTAAGATTAGTTTTGAACTTCCTCCCAGTTAGTTTGAGGTCCCCGTGTTCTTGATTTTGGTTTCATATTGAAAAGACTGCCCTCCTGAACCTTATTCACCCCCTTGATGTATTTAAAGGTTTCAACCATGTCTCCCCTCTCCCTTCTTTCCTCCAGACTGTACATATTAAGTTCCTGAAGTCACTCTTGATATGTTTTATCCCCCAGACCTTTCACCATTTTTGTTACCCGTCTCTGAACGCGTTCTATTTTATCAATATCTTTTTTTTAAGTGTGGTCTCCAGAACTGGACACCGTATTCTAAGTGAGGTCTCACTAAAGATCTATATAGAGGAATCAGAACCTCCTTCCTCCTGCTGGTGACCCCTCTACTGATACATCCCAGAATTCTATTTGCTTTTCCCACTGCCTGGATACACTGTTTGCTCATTTTGCAGAAGAGATCCTAATGCCATCTTTTTGGCTTGCACCACTATCACCAATTTTTCAGGCAAGCATGTAAGTTCTGCAGCTGGCAGTCTGAATTTCTTGAGAGTCAACTTCAATGCCATGAACTTTAATAATCTCTTTTTGATCCTCCACTTTTTATGGGTGGGGGTGCACCAAACCACACCATTTTAAAAAACAAGCACAGTGTTTGTAGGAGGCGGAGGCAAAAATCTGATCCACTGGATCCCATGCATTGGAATACAGTATGTCCAAATAGTGCACAAGCCCATGTGAACCAGGCTGCCTCCTCACATCCTTCTCTAGAAAAGGACTGAAAGCCTCAAAGGAGGCATATGAACAACACAAGGCCTGCATTGATCCACAAACATCCTCCTGAAAATTTGCAAGAGGTGCAAGCTGTCTGGATGCACCAGTAAAAGGTGGAAAGTGGATTCAATGTCCACCTTTGTCATTGGTGCCCCTGGTCCATCCTACTGATCAAGTGGCTTAATACTAAGACATATACTGTACTGTAGAGAACACAGTAGAGATGTCATTGACTGCTAAACGCCTAGGATATGACAAATGATGAATCGTTTGGAACCTATACAGCTGTTTCTTGGGTACAACACCTAAAGGAGAAACCCTAATGTTACTACAAGGAGGAACTGGAAAAAAGGAGCCTGCTAACCTGCCCAGCGAGACTTCTGCAACTACTCCCTGAGAACAGCAGGGTATTCCAATGCCATACGCAAAATAGAAAAGTCATTTCCCCTCCATCAACTGACCTGGGATAAGAAATCCTTCAGAAAAAAACCATGATAGAGGTCAGCCGTTAGTCCATCATGATACTTAGTTAACCGTGGTAGCATCGTGGTGAAGCTCACTGGAGTCCTCCTCCACATGCGATTCATGCCTGAAATGGAAGTTTGCCCCCCCCCGTGTACAGGCTCCCTTATTGAAGTGCCAGCTTCTGACAGAAATAAAGAGGAGGAAACCCTGAAGCTCTCGAGCCACCAGCAGCTACTCCATGAGTAGTTTTTGGGACCACCATTAATTGTATCCATAAGGCAATGTGGGATCTGCTAACAAAACTGTTTGCTATGGTGGATCCAGGCCCCCCATGTTCAGTATGCTGCAAGAATTGAGTCTAAAAAATAAAAATGGCCTGAGCATTGTCCTGGTGACTTCTCACCAATAATGTTCCCCAGGATTGCAAAAGCCTGAAGCCAGATATAAAATGTGAACTCTGTCCCCATCCTTCTCCTCCCTATGCTCTTTACCCTTTTCCCATTTTTCAATTGAAAAACGCTCCAATGGCAAAAGGGGGTAAAAAAAATATCAATGTGCTCTCTGTACCAGACTGTCTCCCTAAGCTCTTTCTTTACATGTGCCCCATAAGGACCTTCGGTAACACGTATGTGCTACACATTGCCGTATCCAATTTGGGCACAGGCTGATCACCTTCTTTAACCTCCCCCTTATCCTTCCTGTGAGTGGTGGTAGAGATTGCAGAGGAATCAGCACTGGCTGGCTTTTTTATAGTACCCAAGCTGCTAGCAGTAGGTGCCGTCACAATCCCTTCGATAGCTTCTGTCCTGCTTGGGGGGATTTAAAAAAGGTCCCTGCAGCGGTAAAGTAATCCAGACTACCTTGGGACCTATACCACCCCCCACAAGAACCCTTCTCAAGTCTGTCTAAAATTGTCTGCAAGGTAAATAAAAATGCTGTGATGTCAGCACCAGTGGCAGCTAGTGAGTTTTTAGGATGGGGGGCGCCAGGCCCTGTCCCTCCTTTTTGACCCACTCCATCCCCTATATTCCACATATTGTGTTAGGAGTATACAGCTCACCATCACAGGTGGGGTATATTGCATCCAGTAACACAGTATGAAGCAAGTACACAGGTATTGTAGCCAGAACACAGGGGACAGGGAGCCAGCACACAGGTATTGTAGCCAGAATACAGGGGACAGGTAGCCAGTACACCGGTATTGTAGCCATTACACAGGTATTGTAGCCATTACACAGGGACAAGGAACCATTACACAGGTATTGTAGCCATTACAAAGGTATTGTAGCCATAACACAGGGATAGGGAGCCAGTACACAGGTATTGTAGCCATTACACAGGGACAGGGAGACAGTACACAGGTATTGTAGCCATTACAGAGGTATTGTAGCCATTACACAGGGACAGGGAGACAGTACACAGGTATTGTAGCCATTGCACAGGTATTGTAGCCATTGCATTGGTATTATAGCCCTTACACAGGGACAGGGAGTCAGTACACAGGTATTGTAGCCATAACACAGGGGACAGGGAGCCATTACACAGGGGACAGGGAGCCATTACACAGGGGACAGCCAGGGAGCCATTACACAGGGGACAGGGAGCCATTACACAGCAGACAGGTAGCCAGCACACAGGTATTGTAGCCAGTACATGGGTAGCCAGTACACAGGTATTGTAGCCAGAACACAGAGGATAGGTAGCCAGTACACAGGTATTGTAGCCAGAACACAGGGACAGGTAGCCAGTACACAGGTATTGTAGCCAGAACACAGAGGATAGGTAGCCAGTATGCAGGTATTGTAGCCAGAATACAGGGGACAGGTAGCCAGTACACAGGTATTGTAACCAGAACACAGGGTGCATGGAGCCAGTACACACGTATTGTAGCCGGAATACAGGGGACAGGTAGCCATTACACAGGTATTGTAGCCAGAACATAGGGGGCAGGGTGCCAGTATACAGGTATTGTAGCCAGAACACAGGGGGCAGGGAGCCAGTACAGAGGTATTGTAGCCAGAATACAGGGGACAGATAGCCATTACACAGGTATTGTAGCCAGAAAACAGGGGGCAGGGAGCCATTACACAGGTATTGTAGCCAGAACACAGGGGGCAGGGTGCCAGTATACAGGTATTGTAGCCAGAACACAGGGGGCAGGGAGCCAGTACACAGGTATTGTAGCCAGAATACAGGGGACAGATAGCCAGCACACAGGTATTGTAGCCAGTACATGGGTAGCCAGTACACAGGTATTGTAGCCAGAACACAGAGGATAGGTAGCCAGTACACAGATATTGTAGCCAGAACACAGGGACAGGTAGCCAGTACACAGGTATTGTAGCAAGAACACAGAGGATAGGTAGCCAGTACGCAGGTATTGTAGCCAGAAAACAGGGGGCAGGGAGCCAGTACACAAGTATTGTAGCCAGAAAACAGGGGGCAGGGAGCCAGTACACAAGTATTGTAGCCAGAATACAGGGGACAGGTAGCCAGCACACAGGTATTGTAGCCAGTACATGGGTAGCCAGTACACAGGTATTGTAGCCAGAACACAGAGGATAGGTAGCCAATACACAGGTATTGTAGCCAGAACACAGGGACAGGTAGCCAGTACACAGGTATTGTAGCCAGAACACAGAGGATAGGTAGCCAGTATGCAGGTATTGTAGCCAGAATACAGGGGACAGGTAGCCAGTACACAGGTATTGTAACCAGAACATTGGGGCTGGAAGCCAGCACACAGGTATTGTAGCCAGAATACAGGGGACAGGTAGCCATTACACAGGTATTGAAGCCATAACACAGGGGGCAGGGTGCCAGTATACAGGTATTGTAGCAAGAACACAGGGGGCAGGGAGCCAGTACACAGGTAGTGTAGCCAAAATACAGGGGACAGGTAGCCATTACACCGGTATTGTAACCAGAACACAGGGGGCATGGAGCCAGTACACATGTATTGTAGCCAGAATACAACGGACAGGTAGCCATTACACAGGTATTGTAGCCAGAACACAGGGGGCAGGGAGCCAGTACACAGGTATTGTAGCCAGAATACAGGGGACAGGTAGCCAGCACACAGGTATTGTAGCCAGTACATGGGTAGCCAGTACACAGGTATTGTAGCCAGAACACAGAGGATAGGTAGCCAGTACACAGATATTGTAGCCAGAACACAGGGACAGGTAGCCAGTACACAGGTATTGTAGCAAGAACACAGAGGATAGGTAGCCAGTACGCAGGTATTGTAGCCAGAAAACAGGGGGCAGGGAGCCAGTACACAAGTATTGTAGCCAGAAAACAAGGGGCAGGGAGCCAGTACACAAGTATTGTAGCCAGAATACAGGGGACAGGTAGCCAGCACACAGGTATTGTAGCCAGTACATGGTTAGCCAGTACACAGGTATTGTAGCCAGAACACAGAGGATAGGTAGCCAGTACACAGGTATTGTAGCAAGAACACAGAGGATAGGTAGCCAGTACGCAGGTATTGTAGCTAGAACACAGGGACAGGTAGCCAGTACACAGGTATTGTAGCCATTACACAGGTATTGTAGCCATTACAGAGGTATTGTAGCCATAACACAGGGATAGGGAGCCAGTACACAGGTATTGTAGCCATTACACAGGTATTGTAGCCATTACACAGGGACAAGGAACCATTACACAGGTATTGTAGCCATTACACAGGGACAAGGAACCATTACACAGGTATTGTAGCCATTACACAGGGACAAGGAACCATTACACAGGTATTGTAGCCATTACAAAGGTATTGTAGCCATAACGCAGGGATAGGGAGCCAGTACACAGGTATTGTAGCCATTACACAGGGACAGGGAGACAGTACACAGGTATTGTAGCCATTGCACAGGTATTGTAGCCATTGCATTGGTATTATAGCCCTTACACAGGGACAGGGAGTCAGTACACAGGTATTGTAGCCATAACACAGGGGACAGGGAGCCATTACACAGGGGACAGGGAGCCATTACACAGGGGACAGCCAGGGAGCCATTACACAGGGGACAGGGAGCCATTACACAGCAGCACAGTACCTCAGAGTCCTCATCTCCTCGAGTCAGGGGAGTCAGCTGCTGTGGACCTGCCCCTGCCCACAGCACCGTGACAAGCCAATCACTGGCAGTCTCTGGCTCAGGGCAGCCAATCAGTCTATGTATGTTCGCTTGTTCAGCACACATACATAGACTTTTAGGACTGACCAATAGCCTCACTACTTGCTGTCAGCTGACAGTAAGGAGCCGAAGAAAAAAAAAAGTCAATATACCAGCGCCTCCTTTAGAGTCGAGCTGACTTTCTTTTTTCTTCTTCTGCCCAGCGGTGAGGCGGCGCCCAAGTGCCCCCTATTGACCAGCCGCCGCTGATCAGCACTAACTAAACAGGACTTCCACCCCACAGCAGTTCTCCCTTATTCATCCAAAATAGGAAAATAGACTTGCTCCCTGGACTCCACTGCTTGCTGACTGGTGCCGAGTCCAGGAGGAACTTCACCCTGCAACAAAGGAGGTAGAACATTTTCTGAGGCTCACCTGAAGGCACACCACAGGTGACCAGCAGTGGCGCTGCTGTGCGCGACTCCAGCGATGACCCTGATGGTGAAACTTCTGTAGCGGTACCCCCGAAGGAGCTGCTAATGAAATTTATATTTTCCCGAGCCTCCCACTGAATATTCTTGCAGCCAGTCACTATGGTATTTTCACACAGCCAGGTGCACACACAATCCTGCTTGTTTCCAATGACCAGTCTAGGGGATGAATTTTCAATGCTTTATTTGTAGAACTTGGATAGGAGAAGGGTAGAGATAGGATACTCCAAGTAACTGAATGTAACTCCCCTAGGTTCTGTACAGCAGGCAGTGGCTTCACACAGCAGACTGACTCCGGTGAAACAAAAGTCAATTTTTAAGTAACAAAGGACATGCAGGACTTTGTTTCTTCAAGACACAGCCAGTGTCTCCTTTCTAACTCAGTGTAGCAGACTACCAAGGCACTTTATGGCAGGCTGACTTTAGCAGAACAGGTCCCTTGTTAAACATTGAGGACAGAAGCTGGACATTGTTCTTCAAGACACTCTCCGGTGTCTCCTTTCTAGCTGGCACACCCAATTAAGCTGATATGAGAGCAGGGGAAATCCTAGCACACAGTCTCAGGGATTCTCTCACAGATCTGTACTCACACCATGTCCTGGGACGGTCGGTAGCCCTTTCTGCCAACCTCCAAGCGACACTTTGCCACTGCAGTATCAGACCGAATCCAGAGACATCCTCCCTCTGTCAGCTTCTATGGAACTGTGGGTTGCAGCTTCATCATCCGGATAGGCCTCGATTAGGCCTAGCAGCCGGCAGCCTCCTGGATAGGCTCTCGGGCCTAGCAGCCAAGAGCTGAACATACACCTCACCCCTCAGGCTTGGGTGGGCTGGGACTCCTAACCTTGAGCCCATGTGCTCCCTTTTATATGAAGGTGTTCACCCAAGATGCAGTGGGTCACCACTCCCCTGCTAGCTGGTCAGAACCACCTCCAAATACACCTGCTGTTACTGGCTGAGGTTTTCTCCCTCTGTCCAATAGGGACCGATACTACTGGACAGGGTAAAAGATCTCCAGACCATATGAAACAGCACCGGAGCACACAGAGCAGACCTTACTTAAATCAGGCTCTCTGATAAGCAGACAGCATGTAAATTTACCTGTCAGCTCCTCTGTTAAGCAGACAGAGCTAAAAACTATATACACTCTCTAGTACCCAAACTAGGAGGGCGCTACATCCACCCCCCGCCAAAAATGAGCCATGTCCTCATTGGCTCTGGGCAGCCACCCCTACAAAAATCTATCAAAAGACTAAGCGGAGTATCCCATGTTGTGGAATGGGGGAAAGGGGAAAATAACAAATGAACAGGGCCATGGGGCATACCCCATATGTGGCCAGTAGGTACAAAATATTCTATTGTGGAAAATATTCACATTTCACTTTATCAATATACATTATCAATGCACCCACCGCCAAAAATAGCAATTACTGGGGTGCCAATGTAACTACCACATCCAATAGACACAGATGTTTTGGTTGTACTTAACATTTCACATTTTAAGTAGAACTCTACCAATTGCACTTTGTTAGTGCACCCCCCGCCAAACATGAAAATGGTTGGGGGAGGGGGTAAACACAAATAATACTTCCTAACTGACTATTGTTACATAATAGTATAATTATACACATGTATGGTACATTTGCCTCAGCAGAGGCCTGAAGATTCCTTGCAGTCCTGCAAAGAAAAGAAAGAGAAACATACTCAAGCAAACAATTATATACAATCCTGAGTAGCTATTTAGTGGGAACACCCTCTCCTCAGAGGCGGTTTCCCCACTGGCATGCATCTACCACTAACATTCTCGTAGAGGCATCTTCATGAACACTGCCCCCTAAGGGCAACCTTGACACGTTGTCTCCTTGTGAACCTGAAAAAGACAAAACAATAATAACATCCTACCAATCTATCTAACTGTCACATTTGTGGATTGTTGTGCATTCAAGTTTTACTCCTTGAATTTAACAGTTGTCTTCTGAAGGAGCTTGCAACAGAAGAAGTCTTTTCCTTCAACACTTGTAGAACAACAGTAGGAGCTCGCAACAGAGGAAGTCATTCCTACGGCACATTACTTAGAGAACAGAAATGCTGGGCAACTGCCTTCTGGCATAGCAGCAGCCCCTTTAATTTGCGGTTTCAAACACATTTACATTGGCCAACTGGCCCAAAGATCTTCGCAAAGTGTCTCTTTGAAGAAATATCTTCGCAAAGTGTCTCTTTGAATAACTCTTCACAAAGTGTCCACTTTAAGTAGGAGAAGTCCTCTTTAGCAGAAGTTCCTTTTCTCCTTGTTGAAGAGCAAATCCCAGATACCCCCTTCTTGGTTTTGCAAGGATAGAAGGGAAAGGGGATTGGGAATTTTGGGGGAATTGCCCCCGGTAACAACTTTAACTGTTTCAACTCTGTAGAACAACTTTCAGCTGATCATCTCTTAAAGCAGCTGACTTGACATCTGAACACTTTTCTTTTGAAACAACCGCTGGAATGTGGTTCAGAGGTAGAAGTCTGGTGAGGAATCTGGACCATCCCTCCATTGGGACCCCAGATGTTGCAGGACCACTCACTGTCCTTTTTCTTTGGCCTCTTGACAACCACTTTGTCAATGTGGATTGACCTCCCGAGGTTCCAGCTCTCCCGGACAGTCAAAAACTCCTTCCATAAGGCCGACTTAGTTTGGTTCCTGTATGGCTTTGGTATAAACATAAAGTCCCACACAGCTTCGTCACAGCACTGGTCACGCTTGGTCTCAATTTCTTGCATGATCTCCCGAGGAGCATAAGGGTAGTCATACCCATACTCGAGGGCGACCCTGCGCTGTAACAGGCGCTGGAAACGGGAGAACTTGGGCAAAGTTTTCCTATCACCCTTGCCTGCTGGGACATAAGCGGTTATTTCCTTCTTGATGAGAAAGGTGTAGGCATCGTTTTGTGCTCGAGCCCGAGCGTAGTTGCGAGGAGGGGACAGATCAGGAGCTCTGTTAGCATAATTCTCACAAAAGCCCAAATTCTTGGCACATTGGACAAGGATGGATGCTTCTTCCCGGCTTCCATCCAGCTGCTCCACACACAGAGATCCGTCTTTATCGGAGGTTTCACAGTCCCACTCTGTGTCCGTCCCTGATCCCCAGTCACCTAGTCCTTCCTCGATAGACCCATAGCGAAATACAAAGCTGGGGGATCCCACATCAATAACCCCCGGTCTCTCCTCACTTGAGGGACTGGTGGATCCTTCTGTCGGGCTGAGGTGGGTCCCTTCTGCCGCTTCAATGGCCGGTACATGGGCTGCAGGAATAGCTATGGGTAGCGATGGCTGCCGTCCTTGCTGTACTGTAGAGACATAGGTCTCCTGGGTTTGGCAGACCATGGTATGGGTGTAGACCACCGGCTCCGGTTCCAGTGGCGCCCGCAGAGCACGTCTGTCTCCCCCAGCAGAGGTAGGAATGGGCATGGACACTTCTGTAGTACAGCCTGTCTCCCAAGCAATCTGCAGAACCCTCGGCTGACAATCACTGGATTCTAGCTGCAGCAACATCTCCCCACAATGACCGCACTGACCCCAGGCACTCAATTGTACAGTCACCCGTCGGCATCTGCCACATACCAGTCCCAGGTGCTCTTTACCTCCAGCATTGCATAGTGCGAGGCTTCCTCTGGGCATCAATCTCACCCAGTGTCGGTCACTCTGCAGCTCTTCCACTCAGTCATCTTCTCCGGCTCTGCGCCACGTGCAGTCTCTCTGGTCTCCGCCATCTTACTGCTCTGCACACGCGGCTTCTTCTCGGCTACACCCGGAGGCGGAAGTGATGTCAGGGCTCTCCTTCTCGCTCCGGATTGGCCGATAGTGGGCGGCGACTCCGCCCACGCCAGACTGACTGACTGTATGGCGGCAACTCCGCCCCTCTGGTGGGTCTTTTTGGCGTGCATTTTCCCGCGCTACAAATTAACCCCTTCACTGCTATTGCTTGACCGCCGCCCGACATTGATAGGTGCTACTGTGAAGCAGACAGCATCAAGCATAGCAGACGAGCAGGCAACACTCCTTCTCCAGTGTTTCAAATCACAATCTTCACCATTGTGGCCTGCAAGTGTCCTGCTAGTGGCTGTGCAGCAGACATTCACTCGCACAGCACACGTGCGCACATGGCCCTCCGCGGCCGCCATTTTAACTTGTGAATAAACTTTGCTTTCTTCATTTTCTGACAAAAATGGTTGCACTCAACACTTGAAAGCAGACATTAGCACAGGACACTTTCTCTTCTATTGCGGTCCCGCAATCCACATGACAAAATGACATTTTCTCAAACACTTTATCCGGCCATTGCTAGTGACAGCCATCGCTGCGATAGATTCAGGGGATAATCCCGGACTATGAGCCCCCACATGTAGCTGTACCCCCGAAGGAGCTGCTAATGAAATTTATATTTTCTTGAGCCTCCCACTGAATATTCTTGCAGCCAGTCACTATGGTATTTTCACACAGCCAGGTGCACACACAATCCTGCTTGTTTCCAATGACCAGTCTAGGGGATGAATTTTCAATGCTTTATTTGTTGAACTTGGATAGGAGAAGGGTAGAGATAGGATACTCCAAGTAACTGAATGTAACTGAGGACAAATTCTCCCTAGGTTCTGTACAGTAGGCAATCAGTGGCTTCACACAGCAGACTGACTCCAGTGAAACAAGTCCATCTTTAAGCAACAAAGGACATGCCGGACTTTGTTTCTTCAAGACACGAGCCAGTGTCTCCTTTCTAACTCAGTGTAGCAGACTACCAAGGCACTCTATGGCAGGCTGACTCTAGCAGAACAGGTCCCTTGTTAAATAGTAAGGACAGAAGCTGGACTCTGTTCTTCCTGTCTCTTACCA
>BLSH010002386.1:535959-552091 GCA_018402905.1 Glandirana rugosa
AACAAAACAAAAAAGTCGGATTACCACCGAACGAAGTGACTATCACTGTCGAGAAACCTAGAGTATAACTCTCAACTGTCGTTGTCTAAGGTTTACGTTTATCGTGTGAACTTTAAATGAGACCTGGAAAATAGACGAGGAACATTTACCCTATTACTCAGCTTTAATTTGAGGGTATTTACATCCAAATCAGGTGAACGGTGTAGGAATTACAACAGTTTGTATATGTGCCTCCCACTTTTTAAGGGACCAAAAGTAATGGGGCAATTAGCTGCTCAGCTGGTCCATGGCCAAGTGTGTGTTATTCCCTCATTATCCCATTTACAAGGAGCAGATAAAAGGTCCAGAGTAAATTTCAAGTGTGCTATTTGCATTTGGAATCTGTTGCTGTCAACTCTCAATATGAGATCCAAAGAGCTGTCACTATCAGTGAAGCAAGCCACCATTAGGCTGAAAAAACAAAACAAACCCATCAGAGAGATAGAAAAAACATTAGGTGTGGCCAAATCAACTGTCTGGAACATCCTTAAAAAGAAAGAACGCACCGGTGAGCTCAGCAACACCAAAAGACCCGGAAGACCACGAAAAACAATTGTGGTGGATGACCGAAGAATTCTTTCCCTGGTGAAGAAAACACCCTTCACAACAGTTGGCCAGATCAAGAAAACTCTCCAGGAGGTAGGTGTATGTGTATCAAAGTCAACAATCAAGAGAAGACTTCACCAGAGTGAATACAGAGGGTTCACCACAAGATGTAAACCATTGGTGAGCCTCAAAAACAGGAAGGCCAAATTAGAGTTTGCCAAACAACATCTAAAAAAGCCTTCACAGTTCTGGAACAACATCCTATGAACAGATGAGACCAAGATCAACTTGTACAAGAGTGATGGGAAGAGAAGAGTGTGTCCGGGAGCCCTGACCAATCCCCAACTAAGATTGGAAGGGGCCAGGCCTACTTAATATACCCAGGGTCAGCCCAGCTGGGGAGGAGTAGTTTGGGTGGAAGAACTGGAGATGGAGTACTAGGCTGTCGGGGCCTTTGAGGGAGCTCCCCAGTCTGGGGGGTGTGACCTTGAGCCTGGGTCTCGGGCGCAGGACAGAGCCCTTCAAGAAAGCATAAAAGATCTGGACAGGAGGCATCAGAGGAGCAAGAGAGGACAGCAGGAGCTAGTACTGCCGTGCAAGTCTTTAGGATGGAACCATCAGTCACAGCGTGGTGTGATGGTGAGTGACATGTGCAGTCAGGAGGACTGGGGTGGCACGCCTGAGAGGACTGGGAGAATGCAGTCTGGGATGGGTGCAGAGCCATCAGTGAGGGCTGCAATGTCATGGGCAGTGGAGTTGGGCAGCTGCAGCCAGGAGGACTGGCAGTGCCTGAAAATGGCTGACCGAGATCAGTAGTCCACCAACAGGACAGCTAGCAAAGGAACTGTTTATTTTTTCTGCTACACCATAGGGGCCTGCGGTCCCTGCCTGCAAAGGGCAATTACTAAGTCCTAGTGCTAGAAGTGAACTTTTAAATGCTAGCTGTGCCTGGGAAGTCAAGCAAGTAGTGTGCTGGAGGAAGAGAGCAGTGTATACAGTGGAACCTTGGATTACGAGCATAATCCGTTCCAGGAGAATGCTTGTAATGCAAATAACTCGTATATCAAAGCAAGTTTCCCCATAGGAAACAATGGAAACTCAGATAATTTGTTCCATAGCGACTGCTTGTCAATGCAGTACTATATGTGGCCATAGGTCTGGAGGCACTGGTGTATGCAATACCATATGTGGCCAGAGGAGTGGTGGTGCTGCTGAGGCAGGGAAGCGCTCAGAAACATTCGGAAACGCTGAGGAATTGTTGATACTTTCAGTATTTCCGACTATTTCCGCATACTTCCGAGGCTTCCGAGAGTCTCTGAGGTTTACGAGCGCCCCCGCACCTCTGGCCACATGCAGTATTGCATGCATAGAGGTTGAGTCAGGGTTTTTTTTTAAAAAAACTGCTCGTATTGTGAAACGCTCATTAACCATGTTACTCACAATCCGAGAATTTACTGCATACTGGAATGTATATAAGTTGTCCCATCAAGAACTGTTCTAATTCTACTGGGCATCCCATATTTCCTATACCCCATCCAAGTTAATCCACTCAATAAAAAACAAAGCTATGGACTGTTCTTTGTCTTGGAGCGTCTGAGAGTTGAATAATGGGCAGGGCAACAGGTGAGCCACAACATTCAGCCCGAGGTACGGAGGTACCGCTACATTATATATATATATATATATACATACACACACACTTTGTGCCAGGGTGGATTTGATTTAAATCACCAGTAAAAAGGCTGGATTTAAATCCTAATTTTTAAAGAGCAACTCTCATCTCTGTCCCTCAGCGGCTCCTCCTCTGACCCGCTGTTGACTCACCGACAGTCCCATTCACTTTAATGGGACGGCTGGTTATGCGGCAGTGACGGAACAAGGTGAGGGACGTGGCGGCAGCAGGTGAGTGGATGCCCGCTAACAGGCGCTGCCATGATGGATCTGAAATGACGGGCGCTCTTTAAATGTAAGGGCTTATTCTTGCTGGTAGTTAGAATCTTTAATACTAACAAACAAAATGAAAAATTATAAGCTCCCAGGTTAGTAAAACAGCGATATCAGAACTGATTCATTCATACAGGTTGTAGTGTACATAGATTTGCAAAACAATGGGAATATTCCTGAACTTTGTTTCATCTCATGGTTACTGTGACATTGTGTGAATGCATCAATGCAGTGCATGTTATCTCAGCTTGCAGAGCTTGGATTCATTGAATGAGTTTACCAAAAATGTAAATATTATAGAATATACAGCCTCATGCTGTATAACTAAGCTCCAGTTCATGCTGAATAAACAAAATTATGTTTGTGTCTTGAATATAAAACTATCTTTAGATAGATTTTACTAAAAAAAAAAAAGTATTAAAATACATTTGATAAAAATCAAAAAATCTATTTAAATAAAAAAATCTGATTTTTATCCACCCCGCTTTGTGCACAATTATTAAGCAAGTTGTATTTTTGAGGATTCATTTCATTATTGAACAACTACAGTGTTCTCGGTCAATCCAAAAGGTTAATAAACTTCAAACCTGAATATTTAAGAGAGTAAAAGTGAGGGTTTGGCTTTCTTAGGAGAATATCTATGTGTGCATAATTATTGGGCAACTATTAGTGTGCAAAATTATTATGCAATTAAATAAAAAAAAGAAAATTGTCCCATTTCACTTGTTTATTTTCATCTGTTATAGTGAGAATAATAATTATTATTATTATACAGGATTTATATAGCGCCAACAGTTTATGCAGTGCTTTACAATATAAAAGGGGACAATACAGTTACAATACAATAGAATACGAAAGGATTAAGGGGGCCCTGCTCAGAAGAGCTTACAATCTAATGAGAATAATGAACAAACAACTCAATATTGACAAGTAAACATTTCTTACATTTCAAAAAAAAAATCAGTGATCAATATAGCCACCCTTCTTATTAATAACAGTCATAAGCCTTCCATTAATGGAGTCTGTCAGTTTCTATCTGTTAATGATCAACTTTTTGTGCAGCAGCAACCACAGCCTCCCAGACACTGTTCAGAGAGCCCACAGGTTCTCAATAGATTTTAATGCTTCCATAAAGAGACCAATGAGTGCAGCAATATTCTGGATTTTGCATGCTACTAAGTTCTCAATGGGGTTTAGGTCAGATGAGGGAGCGGGCCATGTCATTATTCTTTCATCTTTAAAGTGGAGTTCCACCCAAAAGTGGAACTTCTGCTTTAAGACCTCCTCCCCAGCTCCGGATGCTGAAACTGAGCTTTTGGGAAGGAGGGGATACCCGATTTTTTCGGGTACTTCCGCTACGGTCGCCTTAGGTGATCGGAAGTGGAAGGTCTCCTTCCCCCTCCCTCCTGAAGTCTTCTGGGACACAGGACAGGTCCTAGAAGACTTCGGGACCAATCACAAAGCTCAGCGCCGCTCGCACATGCGCAGTGTGTGCCCGGCTGTAGCAAAGCCGGTGCCGTGGAGGGTAGGGGTAAAGGAGCGAGGCTAGGAGCGGCCCCATCGCTGGACCTGGAGACAGGTGAGTGTCTGTTTATTAAAAGTCAGCAGCTACACTTTTTGTAGCTGCTGACTTTTAATAAACCTAAGGAAAGGGTGGAACTCCGCTTTAAGGCCTTTACTGGCTGGACACGCAGTAAAGTACTTTGATGCATACAATGAAGCATTGTCCTGCATAAATATCATGGTCTTTTTGAAAGATGCAGACTTTTTCCTTTACCACTGCTTGAAGAAAGCGCCTATTAAAAAACTGGCAGTAGGTTTGGGAGTTGATTTTGAGTCCATCTCCAACTCGAAAAGGTCCAACTAGCTAATCATTAATAATACCAGCCCATATCAGTACCCCACCTCCACCTTGCTGGCGTCTGAGATGAAGTGGAGCTCAGTGTGCCACAGGCTCATCCATCTGGTCCATCATAAGTCACTCGCATCTCATCAGTCCATAAAACCTTTGAAAAATCTGTCTTCAGATATTTCTTGGCCCAGTCTTGACGTTTCACCTTGTGTTTTGTTCAGCGGTGGTCAGGGTTCAGCCCTCCTTACCCTGGCCATGTCTCTGAGCACTGAACACCTTGGACTTCTGGGCACTCCAGGTAGGTTGCAGTTCTGGAATATGACAGCACTGGAGGATAATGGGTTCCTGGTAGCTTCACTTTGATTCTTCTCAAATCTTTGGCAATTAATTTGCATCTTTTTTTTTTCCTCAACGCGTTTCTTGTGACCCTGTTGACTATTTGCAACAAAAAGTTTGATGGTTCTGTGATAATCAATTTCAGGAGTGCTGCATCCCTCTGAAAGACCTTTTACAATATTTGACTTTTCAGTTAAATCTCTTTTTGGCCCATTTTGCATGGGGAGAAGAAGCTGCCTTATAATTAAAGAGGAAGTAAACCCAGATGGGGGATTACTTCCTCTATGTTCCCCTGTAAAGTAGAAGCATAATGGGCTACTATGCATCGCATAGTGTCACTTATGTCACTTACAATTATGTGTCACTTACCTGCAAACGGAGCCTATGACGTCCAGCGCTGTCCCCTCTGCTGGCGGCGTCCATCTTCAGCCCCTCTTCCGGCGCTGTGACTGGCATGCGCGTGGGAGCCGCCAATCACGGCATGGTCGAAGTGGAGGAACAGCGCGGAGGCCATTCCTTCACTGCGCATGTGCCGACATGACGTCGGCACAGCTTCAACACTGCATATCTCCTGAACCGTACAGGTTTAGGAGATATGCAGGGCACCTACAGGTAAGTCTTATTATAGACTTATCTGTAGGTTAAATTGGTTGTCACAAGTTGACAACCACTTTAAGCAGACCTTGATATAGGGTGTTGATCTCCTTAGGCCACACCCTCCCTCATTACACACATATAAATCACTTGATATGCTTAAATCCAATAAGCATTAAAGTTTATACAGCCTGGAGGTGGACAATATGCATAAAAACGAGGATTTGGCCAAAATACTCACTTGTCTAATAATTGTGCACATTGGGATTTTTTACCAAAACTATGTAGCAGAATACATATTGGCCTAAATTTATGAAGAAATTTGATTTTTTTTAAATGTTATTATTGGAAATGTTTTATAGCAGAAAGCCAGTGGTGATCAAATACCACTAAAAGAAAGCTCAATTTGTTTGAAAAAAATGATATAAATTTCATTTGTGTAGAGTTGCATGACAGCGCAATTGTCAGTTAAAGTAACGCAGTAGCAAAAAGAAGAAAAAAATGGCCTGATCATGAAGGGGGGTAAATCTTCTGAAGGTCAAGTGGATATTAGGCAGTGAGTGATTGTCCCTGAAGTTGATGTGTTAAAAGCAGAAAAAAATGGGCAAGCATAAGGATCTGAGCGACTTTGACAAGAGCCAGATTGTAATTACTGGACGACTGGATCCGTGTGAAAGGGACCTACCTAATGGAATGTTCCCAGTCTGCAGTGGTCAGTACTTACCAAAAGTGGTCTAAGGAAGGAAAACTGGCAAAGGGGCAACCAGAACACGGTTGACCAAGGCTCATTGTTGCACATGGGGAGCAAAGGCTAGCATGTGCAGTCCTATCCAATAGAAGAGCTACTGTAGCTCAAATTGCTGAAAAAGTTAATGCGGTTCCGACAGAAAGGTATCAGAACACACGGTGCATTGCAGTTTGATGTGTATGGGGCTGCGTATGCTGCAGACTGGTCAGGGTGCCCATGCTAACTCGTGTCCACAGCCCAAATAACCCACAATGGGCTCATGAGCATCAGAACTGGACCACCGAGAAATGGAAGAAAGTGGCCTGGTCTGATGAATTCAAGAGTGGTTTGAGGAAACTAACAAGTTTGAGCCTTGACCTCGGCCTCCAAATGCTCCGGATCCAAATCCATTAAGCATCCATGGGATGTGCTGGAAAAAAAGTTTGAACCCTAGAGGCCCCACCTCGCAACTTACAGGACTTAAAGGATCTGATACTGATGGGTTGGTGCCAGATACCACAGCATGCCGTCAGAGGTTATGGTGGATGGACTTAATGTTATTGCTGATCGGTGTATGTATTTATATTTGGTGATCATATCCCCCTTAATCATCTTTTCTCAAGTTCTGCTTTCCGAAACCCCAATCAGGTTTCTTATTGCTGTTTGGACCCAGTTGGTGAGATTCCACTTCCCGTCCTGAGGATGGATGACTTTTGATACACACTAAGAAGATAGGGTAAAGAGCAGTACCCTCTAGCCACCAATGATAGTTCTCTTTTTGCTGGCCTATAAAGATCTGTTCACCATTTTCCCGTAGACTCGGGAATAATTCATATCCCGTATTAACGCTCTCGTTACACCTGCGGCTCCTGACGATCTCATCAGACACAATCTAACCACTTAAGAATTAAGTTGATTAAGCTCCATTTTTTTGGGGGAGAATATCTGAAATTAAATTACTCTTAATCTCATTGACTGTCGTGATTTTAATATAACGCTTATTAACATTACACCTCCTGGAAGAAAAAAAAATATCACCCCATTTGTCTAGTAGGCCCTTATGTTAATTCCTCTTTTAAACTGTATAATATGGGCTTAATTATGGGTCCTGTCTACAGGTGTGCACTGGAGGGGTGAGCAATGCAATCAGTGCAAATGTGCTACTTTATTTATTTTAATTCTGGTGCCGTATCAATAAAATATGAGATTATTTCAGCTGTCTAAACCTTCACCTGCGCTGATTATTGAGATGTTTTTTGTAGATTAACCCGTATGATATCGAATAGTGAAGATATACCCTGGACATAATTCAAGGGCTACATTTACTACATTGGGGGGCATCACTAGAGCAGCCTTCCTCCTCTTTGTTACCTTAGTGGGACCCTTGAAACTATTTTCTGTAGCACCCTGGTTTTGAACATGGGTGCTGTCAAATTTAGTTTGCTGGGTGGTAATTGACCTGGCCAATTGTTAAGGCAGGGATATGCAATTAGTGGACCTCCAGATGCTGCAGAACTACAAGTCCCATGAGGCATAGCAAGACTCTGACAGCCACAATCATGACACCCAGAGGCAGAGGCATGTGGGACTTGTAGTTTTGCAACAGCTGGAGGTCCGCTAATTGCATATCCCTGGGTTAGGGGATATTCTGGTTCTTTTCCTAAATCGGAGTTTGATGCACTTCTCTCCTCTGGCATTGGGTGGCACTGCTGCTGATGGCAATGGAATGATAAGGTGTACATGAACTTGGAATATATATGATAGGCTGCTCTAGCCAATGTGCAAGGGTTTTCTTGGGCCCCATGGCCTGCCGGGAGAGCCTATATATTTGGAAGGAGTCAGCTGATTGGGGTTCTGCACCACCTGGACGACTGTCTGGGTTGGCTTGTGTTAAAAGCTCCCTGCCGCTAGGCCAGAAGCATGAAGCCTATCTGGGAGCACCTGGTTGCTAGGCTGTCTGAAGCCTACCCAGGACAAGAAGCAGCGTCGTGGGGTTGGGGCTTCATGCTGGAAGCCTAACCAAGATGCACGGGTTCTGCCGGCCGGAGAACCCCTCTTTTTAGGAGGTGAAGGGTGAAGGGAGTTCTAACAGAAGACAATTGTTCCTGTCGCCAGAGGCAAAGTGTGAACCAAGGTCAGAGGTAAAGGGGAAGCTGTCGCCTACGAGGGACAACGCTCCTGTTATCAGAGATCAGAGTCTGGAGTCTGAGAGCGTACCAGAGTAGCCTTTTTCACTAGCTGGGGGACACTGGAAAAGTTGGGAAAGTCTCAGCAGAAGTCAAGCTAGGAACCCAGTGGAATACAAGGGGTGACACTTGCAAGAGAGTTCAGCAGTTGGGCTGAAGAGCCAACTAAGGGACCCAGCAAGTGGGCATGGGGACACTCGGGAAATACAGCGGTTGGCTGTGTGAAGCACAAGAGACCCAATGGCAGGGAGAGTCCAAGAAGTGTTGTTGAGAGACTGTGAGTGTAAACTCATGAAGGTACAGCAGGAGGCTGTGAGATGAAGGCCAGATGTGCACAACAGGGATACCAAGTTGTGTATCAATCTGTGTTGAAGTCCAAAGTACAAGTTCAATGCTCAAGGAAATAGTTCTAGTCAGGCAAAGTTCAGTTGGAAGGCCTGTGGGACTTTATAGCCACCTTAAGAGCCTATTCAGAGAGTCTGTTAAGTGCTGTTGCACCTACCCAAAGGGTGTCATGTCCCTAACCCTCTCTCCCCAGTTCTTCAAGAGAAAAAAAAATCTCTTTTCTTCTATATTATCAAAGTGTCTGGTGCCCAACTCAATTCTTCTATCTGCACCCACCATGCCTAGTGACCCACTCTGCGAGGATGGATGTCAGCTCTCCCTGGCCCTGAAGGGTGCCATTGGCTCTTCAGAGGTTGGGGCCTGGGCTACATTTCATATCTCAGGGCACCCCTTATACAACCAATTCATGCATCACCTGATGACTCCTACATTGGTGGTCAGTGGGAAGAAGCCTCTCTCCCAGTGGTGGAACTATAGCCCTCTGATGCATTGGACTGAGTTTTCAGCCTGAGAGTGTCCATAGAAGTAGTGAAAGCATCATTGACTTGCTGCCTGGGATCCATGAAAAGTAGGTTCAAGGGCAAGAAGTAAGGCAGTGCTGTACTGTACAGGGGGAGTGAGTGTAAACCCCCTGGAGATTTTAGCCAGAGGATAGAGTATGCAGGAACACAAGGCAGATGAAGAATCACAAGGGGAACCAAGCTTCAGGGAATGCCATGTGATGTGTACAGAGCTGAGAAGAATGGGAGTGCAGGCTTGAGAGAGAAGGCCCAGGGCATTGTGGGCCTAACCCCCATGAGACATGCCACCAGAAGCAATCATAAAGACCAGCCAAAGAGAAATTGTGGGATCCCTAGAAGCCTCTACACTAGAGGAATCACTGGCAAGAGGGAAAAAGGTCCTCATCTCATCTATAGAGGAGCTTTAGCTAGACCCAGTGGCATAACAATATTGGGGTACCCCTGTTAAAACCAATTTATCGGGGGGGTCAATGGGAAAAATGTCTCTTACGTTGTTGGTCAGTGGGAAGAATGTACCCCTTACAGTGGTGGTCAGTAGGTAAAATGCCTCTAACATTGATTTTCAGTGGAAAGAATGTCCCTTACATTGGTGGTCAATGGGGGAAATGCCTCTTACATTGGTGGTCCCTGGGAAGAATGCCTCTCTTACAGTGCTGGTCAGAATGCCATCCTTATAGATTGCTATAAAGGTAATCAGTGTCATGCTTCTGGCCATAACAAGCAACGTTGGCCCCAGAACTATATACACACCATCAAATGAAAGGTTGATCAGCGACAGCTGAAGGAATCCCTAGAAGCCTCTAGACCAGGGGTGTCCAAACTATGGCCCTCCAGTTGTTCTGGAACTACAATTCCCATCATGCCTGGTTATGTCTGTGAATGTTATAGTTTTACAATGCCTCATGGGACTTGTAGTTCTGCAACAGCTGGAGGGCCGTAGTTTGGTCACCCCTGCTCTAGACGGAACCTTAGAGTTGGCTACATTTGAGGGCTAGCCAGAAAGAAGAAGGAGGTCGTCATCTCACTATATAGGAGTTTTAGTTAGACCCAGTGGCATAACAAAAGCCATAGCAGCTGGGCCTGGGGTAGGAGTGGGGCCCCATTGGCGAGGCTCTTCAGCAAAACTAGTTTCTAGTATAGAAGGGCAAAAACAGACCTCAGGATGATTGGTGTCCTGCTGCTGGCTATGACAAGTGGTGTTGGTTTCTGAACTACACAGGCACCATCAAATAGGAAGTCAATCAGCTACAGCCCCCCTAATGACACCCTACGGTGCATGTGCAGTAGGATACCCTGCAGCTTTCTTGAATGCATGACATGGGTATTACAGGTGGCTGTGTGCACTGAAACATCATTCTCATCTAGATGAGAACCTATGAAGTAGGGGGAGAATTTCCAAAAGGGAAAAAAAAATATTAAAAATGCAATTTGCAATTTTGAGAGAGGAGCGAGTGGAAGGTGGCTGAAGGTCTTCTTTAAGGACAATGACACTTATTTCCACATTTCACCCTGCCAGTTGCTATAGAAAGAGGTCACTGAGGGGGACCTATCAGAATGTTCGTATGGGCTACAGGATTCGTAGTTACGCCACTGGTTATACCTTTTTTTAGAACAATCAATCCAGTTCTGGTGACATTTTTTTCAGCCTAGCAGATGGTTGCGCTTGGGGGACTTGCTATCTGGCCGTTCTATGGTAGAGTAGATTTTATACGTCATCTGCTTCTTTGGACGGTGACCTCCCTCTGCCGGTTTCTTGTGGTGGCCCTGGCCTGTGGCTTCTAATCCTTTCCACAGCTGCCAGGACAGACACATAATGGTGGCCCTCATATATCTATTGACTGAGATTTAACTTCTATCCATTCTTGCAATTTGGTTTATATTTGGTCCATTAACCACTTCCTTACTGGGCACTTAAACCCCCCTCCTGCCCGGACCAATTTTCAGTTTTCAGCGCTGTCGCTCTTTGAATGACAATTGCACGGTCGTGCGACGTTGTACCCAAACAAAATTTGCGTCCTTTTTTTCCCACAAATAAAGCTTTCTTTTGGTGTTGTTTGATCCCCTCTGCGTCATTTCTGATCGCCGCTATAAACAAAAAAAGAGCGACAATTTTGAAAAAAAAAACAATATTTTTTACTTTTTGCTATAATAAATATCCAAAAATAAAAAATAAAAAAACAAATTTATTCATCAGTTTTGGCCGATATATATTCTTCTACATATTTTTGGTAAAAAAATTGCAATCGGCATTTATTGATTGGGTTGCGCAAAAGTTATAGCGCCTACAAACTATGGACATTGATTTATGGCGTTTTTATTATTTTTTTTTTTACTGGTAATGGCGGCGATCTGCGATTTTTATCGGTACTGCGATATCGGGGTGGACATGTCGGACATTTTTTACACTTTTTTTGGGACCAATGACATTTATACAGCGATCAGAAATTTAAATGTCCACTGATTACTGTATAAATGTCATTGGCAGTGAAGGGGTTAACCTGCAGGGGGCAGTGAAGGGGTTAACTATGTTCCCTGGCTGTGTTCTAACTGTGGGGGGGCGGAGTTGACAGGGGCATGACAGATCTAACTGATCCCAGTGACAGGGATCAGTAGATCTGGCATGCCCCCCCTCACAGAACGGGGAACCGCTGTGTTTACTGCGGTGGTTCCCCCGTTCCTCCTCTCTGTAAGGAGATCGCAGGTCTCCGGCGGACATCGGGTCCGCCCGACCTGTGGGTACGCTCCCGTCTATAGACGTCCTCCCGGCATTTTAGAGCCGCGCTGTAGCCGTCATTCGGCTATGGCGCGGATGGGAGGAGGTTAATGTTTCTCCTGATGAACTGAACTAAGGTTTACGAAGCGTGTTGAGAATAGTCATGACGTAATCCATCCACATGTATTCATCATGTTACTATTGATATAAGTATCTTTGTAAAGCAATATATGATGGAGGTACTCCAACTGCTCTGATACTGCTGTACATTCTATGTATTTATTTGTCATTTTTGAGTTTTTTTAATATATTTTGTATTTATGTAATAAAATGTATAACTTTTACCCATTTACTTCTGTATGGAATTTCTCATGAAAGTCCAATGAGCTATGTTTTTTTTTCTGTATTTGGTAAGTGGCAACATGTAGGGATGGAGACAAACCACTCTATGCATAAGACCATATATACTGTATGCTCCAGTTTTGGAGACCTCACTTACAAAAAGATATTGATAAGACAGAATGAGTCCAGAAGACAGACTTCAAAATGGATTTGGGGATACAATATATCAGAAAAGACAGCAAAAACTTGAAGTGTATCTAAAGCCGGAGATTTTTTTGTTTTGTTTTGGATGGAGTGGTCAGTAAAGGGAAGTGCTTGCTACCTTTCACTGGCTGCATGATTACCTGGGGGTAGGTCTTCGACCCAAGAGGACAGAAGCCACAAGAGCAGTGAGACTGCAGGAACACAAGCCAGACGAAGAACCACAAGGGGAACCAAGGTTGTGTGATGTGTACAGAACTGAGAAGAAAGGGGGTGCAGGCTTGAGAGGGTAAGCCCAGGGTATTGTGGTTCTGACATTCTGAGACGTGCCACCAGAAGCCATCATGAAGGCCAACCAGAGCAAAATTGTGGTCTACATTCTTCATCATTCAGTTAAAGTGGCACTGCAGCCTACATCTATTTTCCTCCACCCAGCCTACAAGAGTGACCATCAAGGGACAGACTGTCGACTAAAGCAGTGTTTTTCAACCTTGTACTCAAGTACCCCCAACAGGCCATGTTTTGGCAATTTCTCTCAGATAAAATAGCTGTCCAAAATACCAAATCATTGACTCTAATTTAAAGCACCTGAGAAGGATAAATAAAAACCTGCAAACATGGCCTGTTGGGGGTACTTGAGGGCAGGGTTGAGAACCACTGGACTAAAGGACGTCTACACAGCATCAGTGTGGTGAGAGGTCTATGGGCCAAATCTGTGGATTGAACTGGTTTGTTCTCACTAAAGCATTTGCCTTAGGAGTTTGCGTCACTCCTTGCTCTTGGATTATAAGTACCCTCACTTTGATGATGAGTGCACCAACATAAGGGCCCCTGCTTGGTTATTATCCCACTGGCCAGTGGTGAGATAGGGTATGTCACAGCAGATAGGCCACACTGTTTATTACACTGTCATTTGCATTGTTGCTTGTTATAAAAAAGGAGACAAGTGAGGGAATCCATAAACTACAAGAATAAAATACAAGAATAAAATGACAAAAGTAAAATAAAAAATGCATAAAAGTAGTAGTAGTGCATATATTGTGTGTTCCTCCCAGGAATATTATGCATAGGCAGCACTACAACTTAGAAATGACTCAGAGGTGGGGGTGATATCTGAAGTGATTTTCTGTATAATCATCTTCATTTGCCAGTAATGTATTTATCATTATACAGCGGCTCGTGATTCTGCAGGTGTGCGAGGTCATTAATTAGAGACATAAATCATTCGTTACTAATCAGGGGTTAATGTGAGGAGCCGCTGCTCATGCAGAAAGTCTACATCGGGAGGCTTTTTAATCCTGCAGGGCTGTATTTACCATAAGACAGTGTCTTAAGCAGTAGGGTTAAGGGGGCATTTGTGGACGTATGACCATCATTTAAATGGACAAATGTATGTAGATGGAACGCGGATTGCCAGCCAGGTCTACTTATCCAACATCATCCAAATACCTGATCTTTCAACTGAATGGTCACAAATTTACCCACACACTCCACAATCTTGTGGAAAACCTTCCCAGAAAAGTGGAGGTTGTTAAAGCTGCAAAGTTAGGGGGGACAACTTGATAGGGTCCGTGGCCCATGGTTCCAGAATAGGATGTCCAACAAACTGTGACTGGTATAATAATCAGGTTTCCAAAACGTTTTGCAATATAGTGTATAAGTCTTTTATACTCCAACATGTGAGATTTTCCTGGCATGATTTTTTAATTTCCTTTCCACCGGGAGTTTAAAGTGTTTTTGCCCACCTTTGTGTATTCCAGCTGCCCTTGTTGTATTCTCTGGTTGAGTCAACACATTTACAGACTTTCCACAGACATCAGTTTTGGAAGACCTCTGGTTGGTGACATATATTTGGCATTTTCCATGATCCTGCACTAGACCTTTGGTAGCATTACCCTCAAACTGCCTGGTCTGGTGATGGCACTGATATTCGATGTCATCCAGGTGTACCCGACTGCTGCATTCACTTCATTGGCCTTCCAAGTTTGTTCTTTCTTTCAGCATATCTTCTTTTTTCTTTGGAGAGCCTAGACATGGGCCACATTTACCACACCATAGGACCATTCAACATGTAGTCAAGATCACCACATACCACCAATACCAGGTCACTGGAACCTCACCACACTGAGTTGTGTCCTCATCCACTTACCACTCTGACTAAAATGACCATCTTGAAAGCTGATACAATCCCACCCAAGCTGCTATGACAGGGATAACATGCTATACCAATTGGTCCTCACCCCAACACCGAAAAATAGAATTTGGGGACATGGGCTGGAAATTTCACCTGATGCTCAATTCTGACTGGGAACAGATTCAATACAACCCAGCTACAATCTCTCCTAACCGGCCTCAGCTGATCCCATTGGGTAAGCATCATTCCTTTAACACCCTATTCTGCTAGTTGGTAAACCTTTAGATGCCTAGTTCTATAAGACCAGTCATGCAGCCTTTCTCTGTTGGACTAGTTGGACTAAATTGACATTCGTATGTGTAACTATCTTTCTTTTAAAGAACAAAATCTCTTTTTTGAATTTCATTTCTGGGATGTATCCTACTTTACTTAGCAGCCTGAATCAATACCAACATTAATGAGTCCTGATATTCTCGGAAGGCTCAACTTGAAGTGTACAGATTAATGTGTGGACCCCTGTGTCACTGTAGCTGAGTACCCCTTGATTCACCATGCTCACATGCAGGTGAGGTCTCCTTTAATTAATTTTCCCACAATTTCTTTGGTATTCACAATCCCCTGGGTTCCTAAAAATTATTGGGCTCCTGAATATGCCCATGGAATATGTTTCCCTCTTTCCTGTGCTCTGCAGCTCAGAGAAACTGCACCTGATGAGGCGGAGGTAGCTTGGCATGTGATCTTCAGCCCGGTGTATGGTCCTCCACCGTCCCAGTGTGTGAGCAGCAGGACCCAATGGCATGCAGCTTTTACAGGAGACCCCGCCACTGCAATGACCACTGCTCCAAATTGCTACCTGTGCCCTGCGCTTTCAGTGGGGTAGCCCTGCATCTCCAACTGCCCGCCTATGGAACCTGACCTGGGATCCCTCCAGTCACTCCTCTGTGGTGCCAAGCCAAAGATCCCCTCCAAAATTACTGGACTTCATCATCCATGCACAGCGCTGTTGCATCCGATCTCTCCCCTCTCCTCCCGGACTGTACCGATCTGTACGGAGAGGGGAGAGATAAGCCGGACATGCGCCGACTTGTTTACATCTGATCACTCCGTCATTTGATGAAGCAATCACGTGGTAATGTGCCGCTGCCATCGGCCATTTACCATGATCCGTAATCCGTGATGCGGCGGTCACGGATACTCCCGGGTGCAGGCCCCATGAGACTACCGGGAGTTTCCCAGTGTGCCCCTCTCCCTCCTCCTCCACTTCTCAGGCCCCCCCCTTCCCCAATCGCTCGCCTCCCCTTTGTCTGGCTAGTTGTGCAGTGCGGGGCGGGCTGAATACAGACATGATTCAGTCATACAGTGAAAATACGATCCGGAAGACAGAGGCAGCAACACGCTGTAACATAACTCCCCCCCAGCGCTCAAACTCCTGGTCTTTTCTCCCCCCCCTGTCTTCTGCCAACACAAGGAATCTAGATGGAGAGCGGGGGAAGGAAAGACCAGGGGAACGAGCGCTGGGGAAAGTTATGTTACAGCGTGTGGCTGCCTCTGTCTTCCGGATCATATTCTCAGTGCATGATTGAATCATGTCTGTATTCAGCCCGCCCTGCACTGCACAATTAGCCAGAGAGAGGGGAGGTGAGTCTGTCTCT
>BLSH010002386.1:552593-562695 GCA_018402905.1 Glandirana rugosa
TCCCCCGAGTTCGAGACAGTCTAACCTACCTCTCGGAGACACTTGTCGTTAAAAGTTCAGAACGGTGTCTAAGAGTTAACCTAAATCCAAACCTGAAACTGTCCCGGTAAGATGGTGGTGTACTTATTGAACTTGATATAATTTACCTACTTGTCTGTCTGGGAAGGTGCGATACCCTTTTTTTTTGGGAATTGGGGAATAGATATTGGGTTATCATTAGTTCATATAGGTATTCGACGATATAGAGTTTTTTGTGATTGTTTAATTATATATTGTTGAAAAATTTTTTATAATATATAATTGGTGTATTGTTGGCCCGGTATCGGTCCCGACCTGACCCTGTTTTTAAACCGGGACCTGAAGTAGGTCTGGTCTGGTGAAACTGTCCAGAGAGGGTATGGCCGGGCCGGTATGGGAGAGACCTGTCAAAGTGGTCTGGTCTGGATGAAGTCCAGGGCCAAATTTTTGTCCCAGTCCAGCCCTGGCTATGGCCCGGTTGTTATGTGGTTAATATATAATATTTTTTAAAAAGTTGTTATATATTAATTTGTTAGTGTTTTTTGAGATATAGCAGCTTATGGATATACTTGATTACTATTGGGTTATAGATAAGGGGTTAAGGGTTTTTTTTTCCCATAGCGTGGAAGGGTCTGTCTGTTCATCCATTTAATATAGTTCAAGTTATTCATGTGGTGGTAGAATGGCCCTGTCAAAGTCCAAACCTAAATCCAATTGAGAATCTGTGGCAAGACTTGAAAATTGCTGTTCACAGAGGCTCTCCATCCAATCTGACAGAGCTTGAGCCCCCTACTTGTTAAAACACCAATAGTGGATGTGAGCTTCCTTGAGTCTTAGGGTTGCCCTATTACCAATAAATTATTTTAATTGCTACAAAGATCCTCTGGATTCCTGTATCTCATTTGTATATAGTCATTTTTCCTCTGCTTAGAGTGAAGTACTTATGACCTAGTACCTTCTCCTGTTTTTTCTAGGGACAGCCCATGAGGGGCTATGGGTTCCACAAGCTAACACTCTGAGGTCCTGGGTTACACTTTCATCGCTCCCAACTGTCCCTGATTTCGAGGGACTGTCCCTGATTTCGAGGCACTGTCCCTCTGTCCCTCTTTCCTCCTCATTTGTCTCCCATTGTAGTCTGATCTATATAGTTGTATATAAAATGTACTGTTTTTTTTTTCAAAAAGTGTTTTCCAGTGCTAAACCTTTCATCCAAATTCTAAATTGCTGCATTTGTAGATTTCAAAAGCCAATATAAAGGAATAGTAGTGGTAAAAAAAAAGCACTTGTGGGTTTAACTAATCTTTTTTTTTTTTTTTACAATGAATACAGTAGGGGAATTTAGTTGGGCTCCTACTCTAGCTCAGAGGAGTCAGGGATAATTTGTTGTTGTTATATTGGCAATGCTCCATGGGTTGAGTCTCTGCTGCCTCTCCCTGGCTTCTAGAGCTTAGGAAAGTTCTGGAACAAAGAGGGTGGAGGGGCAGACATGAGGCCTGAATATTTATGGAGTCTCCTCCAATCCCTGGGTGAAGAGGACCCAGAAGGTGGAGAGATAGCCTACAAGTGTTCTTGAGCCCGGCCATGTGGCAGCAGAGTCCAGGTTCCAGAGACCTGGAGGGGACCCCTGTGGGGTTAGGGACCACCCTGGGAGCCATTGGAACATGTCCAGGAGAAGGCCTGTTCAGTAGTCAACACATGTACTGCAGGATCTTAACAAGAACTGAGTGAGTATCTTCAAATTTATTACACTCCAGAGCCTATAGAGGAGAAGCAGACAGGTGCAATATCCAGCTAGCTATCTACAAGGGACAAAGCTATTTAGCCAGGTGCTTTGGCATTTCTTTGTGGAGATACACTGAATCCCGAAAGCATTCACAGCGCTTCACTTTTTCCACATTTTGTTATCTTAAAGCTTTATTCCTAAATGGATTAATTCATTATTTTCCTCAAAATTCTATAAACAATACCCCATAATGACAATGTGACAGAAGTTTGTTTGAATCTTTGAAAATGTATTAAGATTAGAAAATGAAAAAATCCCATGTACAGAAGTATTCACAGCCTTTGCCATGACACTCAAAATTGAGCTCAGGTTCATCCTATTTCCACTGATCATCCTTGAGTTGTTTCTACAACTTGATTGGAGTCCACCTGTGGTAAATTCAGTTGATTGGACATGATTTTAAAAGGCACTCACCTGTCTATAGAAGGTCCCACAGTTAACAGTGCATGTCAGAGCACAAACCGAGCCATGAGGTCCAAGGAATTGTCTGTAGACCTCCAAGACAAGATTGTATTGAGGCACAGATCTGGGAAAGGGTACAGAAAAATGTCTGGAGAATTGAGGGTCCCAATGAGCACAGTGGCTTCCATCATCTGTAAATGGAAGAAGTTTGGAACCGCCAGGGCTCTTCCTAGAGCAGGCCGCCCAACCATACTGAGCGATTGGGGGAGAAGGGCCTTAGTCAGGGAGGTGACCAAAAACCCAATGGTCACTCTGACAGAACTCCAGTGTTTCTCTGTGAAGAGATGAAAAACTTTCAGAAGAACACTCATCTCTGCAGCACTCCACCAATCAGGTCTGTATGGTAGAGTGGTCAGATGGAAGCCACTCCTTAGTAAAAGGCACATGACAGCCCGCCTGGAGTTTGCCAAAAGGCATCCAAAGGACTCTCAGACCATAAGAAACAAAATTCTCTGGTCTGTTGAAAAAAAGATTGAACTCTTTGGCCTAAATGGCGTCATGTCTGGATGAAACCAGGCACCGCTCATCACCTGGCCAATACCATCCCTACAGTGAAGCATGGTGGTGGCAGCATCATGCTGTGGGGATGTTTTTCAGTGGCAGGAACTGGGAGACTAGTTAGGATTGAGGGAAAGATGAATGCAGCAATGTACAGAGACATCCTTGATGAAAACCTGCTCCAGAGCGCTCTGGACCTCAGACTGGGGCGAAGGTTCATCTTCCAACAGAACAAGGACCCTAAGCACACAGCCAAGATAACAAAGTATTGGCTATGGGACAACTCTGTGAATGCCCTTGAGTGGCTCAGCCAGAGCCCAGACTTGAACCCGATTGAACATCTCTGGAGAGATCTGAAAATGGCTGAGCACCGACGCTCCCCATCCAGCCTGGTGGAGCTTGAGAGGTCCTTCGAAGAAGAATGGGAGAAACTGCCCAAAAACAGGTGTGCCAAGCTTGTAGCATCATACTCAAAAAGTCTTGAGGCTGTTATTGGTGCCAAAGGAGAAAATTGAGCAAAGGCTGTGAATACTTATGTACATGGGATTTTTTTTGTTGTTTTTTTTTATGTTTAACAAATTTGCAAAATGTTCAAACAAACTTCTTTCACGTTGTCATTATGGGGTATTGATTGTAGAATTTGGAGGTAAATAATGAATTTAATCCATTTTGGAATAAGGCTGTAACATAATAAGATGTGGAAAAAGTGAAACACTGTGAATACTTTCTGGATGCACTGTAGAGTACCTGAGATCAGAAGTGGAATTTATCTTTGCCTGTAGTCAATATAATCTTGGGAAAAGGAGGTCAATTTGGCATTTGTAGTATATAATCTCGGGAACACAGCCTTGTGACATTTCTTGGAAGCCAGAGACAATTTGTTGCATGTCCTCGAGTTCTCCTCTACCACGGTTCTGGGCATCCCATACCACCCCAACCCTATCCAAGTTAATCCCCCTAATAAAATAAAATCAAAGCAAAGCCCTTGGACTGGTTTATGACTACAGAGTGAGTGCTGAAAATGTCTGTTGCTTGGCTGTGTTTGTAATGGGGAACCCAAAATCCAGTGGCTCCTGCAGGGGTAGCGCTACAGTTGTAACACAGAAAGAGGACAGAAAGAGACACAAGAACCTGTGATGCCAGGGTAATGCCAGGATAATGATGCACTTGGCAGGAATCTTTGGCTCAAGCACTGTCCTATTTGCACAGAGACAAAGTTTTATCCGCTGCTTGATGACAAACCTGCATTCTCTGTATCAGCCAGCAGATGGCAACAGTGTCTTATCTACAAGAAGCAGACAATGCTGAGACACCAGGGTGCAAATCAATGGAAGGGTGCAGGGGGGAAGCACCCAATGGCAATTTATTACAATTAGTCCTTATTCACTAAAATTGTAGAATGATCTTCCCCTGGATTATTTGTGTCTTGTAGTGTTTTTCAATCAGGTTTTTCATTGTTTTAAAAACATTCCTTTATATGATTTTTATTATTTTTTTCCAAATATATATTTAATGTGGGTCTTCTCATAGCAATAAACTTAAGAGCATACTAGACTTTACATAAGAAGTCGCAACATTGCCTTTCTATTTCTCGAATGGCTAACTAAAACTCCGTAGGTCCACAAGGGTCCATCCAAGGTCCACATGAGCTAGCAAAGATGGAGGTGGGCCCTTCTTCTGACCTATTTTAGATGTGAACAGACCTCAGTAGCAATAGATAAAATGACATAGGCTATTCACAGCATAACAGTACAATCACTCCAGTCATCCTGCAGTCACAACCACTAGTCCAACCTATCACCATTTTAAGCAATTGCAAGTAAAAGCACAGGAAAAATTATTTTAGATGCTCACTTGCAGTGTTTTTCCTTTCCATGGGTTATTTTGTTATTCACTTGTAATGTGCCTTTGAACTTGCTAGCAGATTTGGTTATTTCAGGAAGAGTCGATCCCCTAACACAGCCTCCCTCCATCCTTGCACCTCATAGCCCTCTCCTCTTCTGGAAGAGTCTAATTACTGTCTGTGCTGGGCCAGCTCCTCAGCTCCCTATATAATCTTTTATGTGGCTGCCGGAGGAAGAGTGAAGGGAAATACTACAGAGGTTACTTGAGTGACAGCACTGGAGCTTCTGCTATCCCCTCCAAGATGGTGGCATCCAGCAGCAGATCCAGAGCTTTTAGAAGCCTACACATGTAAATAACATGGATAAAATGCATTAAATGCACATTTTATTTTTATGGGAAGATATTTGGTGAAATGAATGGTCTGGTGACGGTCTGTTTAAGCACTCACATGCAGCATTTCATATTTATCTGACTTATTAATAGTTAGCTCACATATTAGTTTATAACATAATAATAAAGAAAAAAACATAAGAAAATGCTTAACACTGTCTTTAAAATAAAACCGATTACAATATAAGCTTTAAAATGACATTTTAAATGTTCTATTTTTAAAATCTGCAGTTTTTAATAAAATAATCCCTGATCTTGTTAAGTGACAACACTTTGCCCATGTCTGCCGATTGCGCTCCTGCGTTGTCAGCCTGTCACTATAATATATAAGCTCCCCCTAGTGGATGCTTCATAGAATATATGGACACTCCCCCTAGTGCAGTGGACTCCAAACTGTGACCCTTTGTTTGCCTTTATCCAGCCCTTGAGGCATTTTTCGTGCCACTGACACCAACAACGGGGTATAATTCCTTCCACTGACACCAACAATGTGGCACTATTCCTCCCACTGACACCAAGAATGGGGAATAATTACTCTCACTGACACCAACAACAGGGCATAATTCCACCCACTGACACCAACAACGGGACATAATTCCTTCCACTGACACCAACAATGGGGCACAATTCCTCCCACTGACACCAACAATGGGGCACAATTCCTCCCACTGACACCAACAATGGGGCATAATTCCACTCACTGACACCAACAACGGAACATAATTCCTTCCACTTACAACAAAAATGGGAAAATGAAGCACTATTCCTCCCCAGGACACCGATTATTTCTCCCCCTAATACCAAAGATCTGGCATTGTTTACTCCCACTGGCACAAAACAGCCCACCTAAAGCCCAAAGAACAGTAAACTGGCCTTTTCAGTAGAAAGTTTGAAGACCCCTGCCCTAGTGGATGTTCCAAAGGAATATATGGACACTCCCCCTAGTCTAATGGATGATCCAAAGGAATATATTGAAGCTCCCCCTAGTAGATGCTCCAAGGGAATATATGGAAGCTTCCCCTAGTGCGGTGGTTCTCAACTCCTGTCCTCAGGACCCACCAACAGGCCAGGTTTGCAGGATAACTGAAATACATCACAGGTGATATAATTTGCTGCTCAGTGATTGCAGTGTTCGAGTCTGCATCTCCCCAAGGTAATACTTAAAATCTGGCCTGTTGGTGGGTCCCGAGGAACGGAGTTGAGAACCACTGCACTAGAGGCATCTATGCCCCCAGTAGATGCTCCAAAGAAATATATGGAAGCTCCCCCTAGTGGATGCTCCAAAGGAATATACTATTCCTTTAAAGGACACAAATTATTTCTCCAGCTAATATCTGATCTGGCATTGTTTACTCCCACTGGGCACAAAACGGGCCACCTAAAGTTGGAAGGACAGCAAACTGACCCTTTCATTAGAATGTTTAGAGACTCCTGCCCTAGTGGATGCTCCACAGGAATACATGGAAGCTCCCCCTAGTGGATGCTCCACAGGAGTACATGGAAGCGCTCCCTAGTGGATGCTCCATAGGAGTACATGGAAGCTCCCCCTAGTGGATGCTCCATAGGAGTACATGGAAGCTCCCCCTAGTGGAGGCTCCACAGGAGTACATGGAAGCGCTCCCTAGTGGATGCTCCATAGGAGTACATGGAAGCTCCCCCTAGTGGAGGCTCCACAGGAGTACATGGAAAATATAAAGAGAAGAAGGAAGTTTGTCTCACAGCTCTAGAAGGAAATTCTGCGGGTAATGAAGTTTAGGCAGAAATTAACACCCCCCTCCCACTTCACTAAAAACTACTTTAAAAAAACTATTTCCACTTTAAATCACAAAGGCACTGACATTCTATCACTTCCATTGCAATTTGATGGAAATTTATTCCACCACGGAGTAATGAAAGGTGTGAGCTGCTGGACGAGCCTCCCTGTAATCGAGCTGCAATACAATCAGGGTGAGAAGAGCAGTATTGATTTTTCCAGCTGCCGTTTTAGCAGTTAAAGCGCGGCGGTCAGTTATCGCCCGTGTTCGGTGATCTCACTTTATTACTCAGTGGCACGGCTGATAAAAGGGATTGATTGTCACGGCCTCCCTCCCGGAGGACAGCGGCCACAGAGCGTCACTCGGCTTTGTCTCTATTAATAATGTCTCGGTGGCCCTTTGACCTCACACGGGGCGATCGCTCATTCACCTACATCAGCACACAGCGGAAAGGTCAGGAGGTGACTTAAAGGAGAACCCCGCTAAGTGTGACCTGACTCTAGACTGAGGACAACACAGCCTGAATGCTGCTACTGATACACCCATCGGTGTGAGCGACCGCTGCAATCCACAGATCTCTGGAAGAATTCTTTATCCCGATTCCTTAGATCTATTTCACACCTGGCCCTCTTTTATGGGCACCGTACAGACCTTTAAAAATAACAGTATTGTGTGAATATCAACAATATTTATTTATTTATTATTTATTTCAGGTACTTTTATGGTGCCGTCAATTTACTTAGCGCTTTACATATACATTGTACATTCACATCAGTCCCTACCCTCAAGGAGCTTACAATCTAAGGTCCCTAACTCACATTCATGCATACACATAGTAGGACCAATTTATACAGGAGCCAATTAATCTATCAGCATGTCTTTGGAGTGTTGGAGGAAACCGGAGTACCTGGAGGAAACCCACACAGGCACAGGGAGAACATGCAAACTCCAGACAGGTAGTGTCATGGCTGGGATTCGAACCAGCGACCCTTTTTACTGCTAGGCAGTAAACTCACATTCATACATATACTAGGGCCAATTTATACAGGAGCCAATTAATCTATCAGCATGTCTTTAGAGTGTGGGAGGAAACCGGTGTACCCGGAGGAAACCCACTCAGGCACAGGAAGAACATGCAAACTCCAGCCAGGTAGTGTCGGGGCTGGGATTTGAACCAGCGACCCTTTTTACTGCTAGGCAGTAAACTCACATTCATACGTATACTAAGGCCAATTTAGACAGGATCCAATTAATCTACCAGCATGTCTTTGTATGGTTGGAGGAAACCGGAGTACCCGGAGGAAACCCACGCAGGCACAGGAAGAACATGCAAACTCCAGGCAGGTAGTGTCATGGCTGGGATTCGAACCAGTGACCCTTTTTACTGCTAGGCAGTAAACGCACATTCATACATATACTAAGGCTAATTTAGACAGGATCCAATTAATCTACCAGCATGTCTTTGTATGGTTGGAGGAAACCGGAGTACCCGGAGGAAACCCACACAGTCACAGGGAGAAAATGCAAACTCCAGGCAGGTAGTGCCGTGGCTGGGATTCGAACCAGTGACCCTTTTTACTGCTAGGCATAAGTGCTACCCACTACACCACTGTATTTCTAATCTTCTGTACTGGACACATAGAGGGGAAAAAACACAACGCTATTATTTATAAGGGGTTGTTAATGAAAAGAAACTAAGGGATCTTTCACATGGATGGGTGAGGGTGGGGGTGGGGTAAAAGCCGCACTTTTACCACCCTGGTCACCAACCTGAATTCCAGCATTACAGTTGGACAGGGCTGTACACAGACTGTGGCGGTGATTCTTTGCTTTTTAGCCTTGCCATTCTTAACTGAGGCTGCACAGCTTGACAGACGGCACTGCCTGTTAAATTCACCCATTGAGATCCAGGGGTCCCGCAATGTAAAAATTTTTTTTAAAAAAGTAAAAAAAATACAGGTGTCAGGTAGGCGGCGGTAGTGGCTCCTGATTGGCTGTCAGCTACCCTCTGAAAAGAAATCTATTGCAGTTCACTTTTCAGAGGGTGGTAAGTCTACAGCCTGTCTGAAAGAAGCTGTCCACATGAAATGAGGGTGCTGAGACAGCAGAGCAGTGCTTGGTCTCTGACAACAGCTATTGGTTACTCTGTGTTCAGGAAAGGATGTGTTGGGGTTCAGGGAGAGTTGGTGATAGAGGGAATGTTAGGAATACACAGAGGAATAGTGGGAGAGAAAACAATGGCATTACAGGGAGGATTAGTAATAGAATTCTAGCAAGAGGTAAAGTGTTACTAAACCGACAACAGTAAAATCAGCCTGTATATGCAGTGAAGCATGCCTGCTTGTTATACTCACTGTGGAACCAAAGGGGTTAATCCTCTGCATTGTGTAAAAAGGCTGTTTGATCCTGTCTTCTCTGATCCTCCCCTTCTTCCACTATTCCCAATCCATCTCCTGATAGAACAGAGGATTGGGGGCACTCTGCACATGCTCAGTTTGGTGTGTATAGCAAGAGAGGTTTTTTTTTTCTTGGGAGGGTGCATGTGACCAGCTCAGGGCCAATCAGCACTGTTCAGACAGAGGGTCAGGGGTCCTGCAGCCTCATAGAACAATCAGAGGAGAATGAAAACTCCTACTACAAGCTTTAATCGGGGTTACGGGAAGGATCCGTGTTAGGGTTATAGGAAGGATCAGTGTTAGAGTTACAGGAAGGATCAGTGTTAGAGTTACAGGAAGGATCAGTGTTAGAGTTACAGGAAGGATCAGTGTTAGGGTTACAGGAAGGATCAATGTTAGGGTTACAGGAAGGATTAGTGTTAGAATTACAGGAAGGATTAGTGTTAGGGTTACATGAAGGATCAGTGTTAGAGTTACAGGAAGGATCAGTGTTAGGGTTACATGAAGGATCAGTGTTAGAGTTACAGGAAGGATCAGTGTTATGGTTACAGGAAGGATCAATGTTAGGGTTACAGGAAGGATTAGTGTTAGGGTTACAGGAAGGATTCGTGTTAGAGTTACAGGAAGGATCAGTGTTAGGGTTACATGAAGGATCAGTGTTAGAGTTACAGGAAGGATCAGTGTTAGGGTTACATGAAGGATCAGTGTTAGAGTTACAGGAAGGATCAGTGTTATGGTTACAGGAAGGATCAATGTTAGGGTTACAGGAAGGATTAGTGTTAGGGTTACAGGAAGGATTCGTGTTAGAGTTACAGGAAGGATCAGTGTTAGGGTTACATGAAGGATCAGTGTTAGAGTTACAGGAAGGATCAGTGTTAGGGTTACATGAAGGATCAGTATTAGAGTTACAGGAAGGATTAGTGTTAGGGCTACAGGAAGGATCAGTATTAGAGTTA
>BLSH010002386.1:564018-599368 GCA_018402905.1 Glandirana rugosa
AGGAAGGACATTGGGATTGTGAATAGAAAGGACATTGTGATTGTGATACAGGAAAGATAAGTGTTAGGGTTACAGGAAGGATAAGTGTTAGGGTTACAGTAAGGATTCGTTTTAGGGTTACAGGAAGGATCAGTATTAGGGTTAACGAGAGGATTAACGTTAGATTTACAGGAAGGATCAGTGTTAGCGTTACAGGAAGGATTAGTGTTAGGGTTACATGAAGGATCAGTATTAGAGTTACAGGAAGGATTAGTGTTAGAGTTACAGGAAGGATTAGTGTTAGAGTTACAGGAAGGATCAGTGTTAGGGCTACAGGAAGGATCAGTATTAGAGTTACAGGAAGGATTAGTGTTAGGGCTACAGGAAGGATCAGTATTAGAGTTACAGGAAGGATTAGTGTTAGAGTTACAGGAAGGATTAGTATTAGAGTTACAGGAAGGATCAGTGTTAGGGTTACAGGAAGGATTAGTGTTAGGGCTACAGGAAGGATCAGTGTTAGGGCTACAGGAAGGATCAGTGTTAGGGTTACAAGAAGGATCAGTGTTAGGGCTACAGGAAGGATCAGTATTAGAGTTTCAGGAATGATCAGTGTTAGTGTTACAGGAAAGATAAGTGTTAGGGTTACAGGAAGGATAAGTGTTAGGGTTACAGTAAGGATTCGTTTTAGGGTTACAGGAAGGATCAGTATTAGGGTTAACGAGAGGATTAATGTTAGATTTACAGGAAGGATCAGTGTTAGGGTTGCAGGAAGGATCAGTGTTAGGGTTGCAGGAAGGATCAGTGTTAGGGTTGCAGGAAGGATTAGTGTTAGGGCTACAGGAAGGATCAGTGTTAGGGCTACAGGAAGGATCAGTGTTAGGGTTACAGGAAGGATTAGTGTTAGGGCTACAGGAAGGATCAGTGCTAGGGCTACCGGGTCCCCGGTGACGGACTTTACTGCCTGTTAGCAGAATCCTCATTTACTTGCACATTGAAATGCATGCCGCCGATGAGATGGGGGGTTGGGTTATTATTATGCTGTGCAAGGCTCTTAATTCTGCTACAGAAGGATAAAAAGATTTGACACATTGGAGGAGGACTTAGGAGTAAAGGGAGAGGAGATCTGGATATATCGCAAGTTTTGACCAACTTAGAGTTCTCAGTATCATCCAGGGCCACTGATAAGGCAGTACAGCCAGCCCTGCTGTACTTGGCCTGGGCCCCATCAGTTCAAAAGGGGGCCTGGGCACCTGCTGAGCAGGAGGGCCAGCTGTACTGTCTTACACAGTGGTGGCCTGTCCATGCTGGGCGCCCCCCTAATCCATGCACCTGGCCCCTAAACTACATGCAGGGCACCAGACCCATGGATTCCAATGGTTTTTTTTTCACCAGTGTGTCTTGCCTGCAGTCAAGCATGGTGGTGGGAGTGTCATGGTCTGGGGCTGCATGAGTGCTGCCGGCACTGGGGAGCTACAGTTCATTGAGGGAACCATGAATGCCAACATGTACTGTGACATACTGAAGCAGATCATGATCCCCTCCCTTCGGAGACTGGGCCGCATGCCAGTATTCCAACATAATAACGACCACAAACACACCTCCAAGACGACCACTGCCTTGCTAAAAAAGCTGAGGGTAAAGGTGATGGACTGGCCAAGCATGTCTCCAGACCTAAACCGTACTGGGCATCTTCAAATGGAAGGTGGAGGAGTGCAAGGTCTCTAACATCCACCAGCTTGGTGATGTCATCATGGAGGAGTGGAAGAGGTCTCCAGTGGCAACCTGTGAAGCTCTGGTGAACTCCATGCCCAAGAGGGTTAAGGCAGTGCTGGGAAATAATGGTGGCCACACAAAATATTGACACTTTGGGCCCAACTTGGACATTTTCACTTCGGGGTGTACTCACTTTTGTTGCCAGCGGTTTAGATATTAATGGCTGTGTGTTGAGTTATTTTGAGGGGGCAGCAAATGTACACTGTTATATAAGCTGTACTCTTACTGCCTTACATTGTAGCAAAGTGTAATTTCTTCAGTGTTGTCACATGAAAAGATAGAATAAAATATTTACAAAAATGTGAGGGGTGCACTTACTTTTGTGAGATACGGTATATATACAGGCGGTCCCCTAGTTACAAACATGCGACTTATAAACGGAGGGAGACAACAGGAAGTGAGAGGAAATCGCCTAGGAAGGGAAATTCACTCCTGTAAGAGTTATTCTGGGAAAAAGGTGTCTCCACTGAAGCTTTATCACCAATCCTTGCATCCACAACAACAACCCAAATTTTCCAAATGTAATTATCATTGGGACAGGAAGTGAGGTGAAATCTTCTGAGCAGAAACATAGACTGCAAAACAAACATTACAGGGGTGCTACCCCTTCCCTATGCTATCCAAAAAAACGTAAAAATAATTTGTTTGTAACCCGGGGACCGCCTGTATCTGTGATCCGGCACTTCTGCCTAGGGGCGTGCGCACCACTGGCGGGCTGCTTCCACTGTGATTAATCACAGCTAAAGCCAATCTACAGGTGAGGGGGACTGGATGTTCACCGGCACTTGCCAATCATCGGTAGAACACACGGAACGGAGATCTGCCCATGTAAACAAAGCAGGCCGCCATTCTGCCTCTCCTGTGAATGATCGCGGGCGGCCTTCGCGGCCGCCAGACCTGCTGATTGGCGGAGCTCCGGCAGCGTGCACATGCGCCCCAGAGTTGAGGAGGGCAATCACACAGGTACATGATTTTGCGCTTAAGAGTCGCCCTGTTGCAGTATATGCGTGGGGTGGTCAGAGAAGCAGTCAGAGACCAAGCCTTTTTCTGACACTCATTGCTTACAAGTTAAAATCAGTATTTTTTGCTAGAAAATTACTTAGAATCCCCAAACATTATATATATATATATTTTTTTAGCAGGGACCATAGAGAATAAAATGACGGTTGTTGCAATATTTTATGTCATACTGTATTTGCGCAGCCTTCAAACGCAATTTTTTTTTCAAAATTATTTATATCACAAAAGAAAATTAAAAAACGCAGTGTGATCAGATACCACCAAAAGGAAGCTCTATTTGTAGGGAAAAAAGGACATCAATTTTGCTTGTGTACAACGTTGCACGGCCGCGCAATTGTCCGTTAAAGCGACGCAGTGCTGAATCGCAAAAAAGTGGTAAATTCTTCTGGTCCTTAAAGCAGAGTTCCACTGTATTTTAAGTTTGTTAAAAGTCAGCAGCTAAATCTGCAATTTTTAATTTTTTTTGCGCTATAAACAAAAAAAGAGCAACAATTTTGAAAAAAAAAACATTATTTTTTACTTTTTGCTATTATAAATATCAAAAAAAAAAATTGTAAAAAAACGAATTTATTCCTCAGTTTAGGCTGATATGTATTCTTCTACATATGTTTGGTAAAAAAAATCGCAATAAGCGCATATTGATTGGTTTGCGCAAAAGTTATCGCGTCTACAAAATACGGAATAGATTTATGCCATTTTTATCATTTTTTTTTACTAGTAATGGTGGTGATCTGTGATTTTTAGCGGGACTGCAACATAACGGAGGTCAGATCGGACACTTTTTTGTGACCAGTGACATTTATACAGCGATCAGTGCTATAAAAATAGCCACTGATTACTGTATAAATGTCACTGGCAGGGAAGGGGTTAACACTAGGGGAGCTATCAAAGGGTTAAATGTTCCCCAGGGGGGTGTTTCTAACTGTGGGGGGAGTGTAGTGGCTGGGGATAGAGAGAGAGCGCTATTCCCGATCACTAGGAACAGCAGATCTCTCTCCACCTCCCTGTCAGAACGAGGATCTATTTGCTTGCACTAACAGACCCCCGTTCTGGCTCTCTATGGAGCGACTGTGGGTGGCCGGCGGACATCGCGGCTGCTGGCCACTCTCATCGGCCCCGGCAACGCTCCGTGGGCGCCCCAAAACTCGTTCCCGCGACTGACATACAGCTAAGCTGATTCGCGGGAACGCGCCGACTTGCCGCAGTAAAATGACGGTGGCTGGTCGGCAAGTGCTTAACCACTTCAGGACCGGAGCCCTTTTTGCGATTCGGCACTGCGTCGCTTTAACTGAAAATTGCGCGGTTGTGCGATGTTGTACCCAAACGAAATTTGCGTCCTTTTTTTCCCACAAACAGAGCTTTCTTTTGGTGGTATTTGATCCCCTCTGCGTCATTTCTGATCGCCGCTATAAACAAAAGAAGAGCGACAATTTTGCAAGAAAAAAACAAATTTCTTACTTTTTGCTAGAATACAAATCCAAAAAAAAATATAAAAAAACATTTTTTTCACCGTTTTTGGCCGATTTATATTTTTCCTCATATTTGCGATAAAAAAATCGCAATCGGCGTTTATAGATTGGTTTGCGCAAAAGTGGTTGTGTTTACGGATGATGAGAATTCATTTTTGGGGTTTTTATTTTTTTTTTATTTTTTACTAGTAATGGCGGTGATCTGCGATTTTTAGTGGTGCTGCGATATTGCAGCGGACATGTCGGACCATTTTGACACTTTTTTGGGACCATTGGCATTTATACAGCGATTAGTGCTATAAAAATGCACTGATTACTGTGTAAATGCCATTGGCAGTGAAGGGGTTAACCTGCAGGGGGCGCTCTAAGGGTTAACCGTGTTCCCTGGGCGTGTTCTACTGTGAGGGGGCTGGGTTGCCAGGGGAAGGGAAGTGATCACAGCCTCTATATACAGGAAGTGATCACAGCCCTTCCCCCTTCACAGAACGGAGGTCCGTGTTTACATACACGGACCTCCGTTCCTTCGCTCCGGGGGGGGGGCATCGCGGGTAGCCGGCGGCAATCGAAGCCGCTGCACCCGCTCCCTGGCCCTCCCCGAACACAGTGAGCGAGCGCGCTCACAGTGCGCGTTATCGCAGCCGCCGTCGTATGACGGCGATTTGCGATAACGAACCACCTTGTCGCCGTCAACCTGCGGTTGGCGGTCGGCAAGTGGTTAAAGTAGCGCAGTGCTGAATAGCAAAAAATGCCCTGGTCCTGAAGGGGGGGTAAATCTTGTGGAGGCCAAATGGATATGTAAAAGCTCTGCGTAAATTGACAGCGCTAAAAAAGTGTGCATTTTTTGCATGCATTTATGGAACATGAAAAACTGCAGGTAAAACTTGTGGTGCTATTTATTGTTATCAGGTTCCCGACCGGCTCGCGTACATTTACTGCTGCAGAGTGGCACGATCCCACGAATCGCCGTTTATAAACAGCGGCTCGCTCGTGCTCATGCCACTTTTATGCCTGCTGCACTCTCCAGCAGTATGGCCGAGGGTCGGATGGACTCGATGTCCGCCGGCGACCCACGATCACCCGGCACAGAAGAAAAACGGGAAACAATGTAAACACAGCAGTTCCCCGCTCTGTCAGTGGGCATGTAAGAGATCTACTGATCCCTGTCACTGGGATCAGTTAGATCTGTTATGCCCCTGACAGCCCAGCCCCCTCACAGTTAGGACACACCTAGGGAACACTGTTAACCCCTTCACTGCCAATGACATTTACACAGTAATCAGTGGATATTTACATTTCTGATCGCTGCATAAATGTCATTGGTCCCAAAAAAGTGTCAACAAAAATAGTAAAAATGCCAGAAATGAATTCTCATGGTTTGTAAACGCGTCAACTTTTGTGCAAACCAATCAATAAATGCCGATCGTGATTTTTTTTTTACCACAAATATGAGGAAGAATATAAATCGGCCAAAACTGATGAATACATTTTTTATTGGTTTCTCTTCAATTGTTGCTCTTTTCCTGTTTATAGCGGGGATCAGAAATGACGCAGAGGTGATCAAATACCACCAAAAGAAAGCTCTATTTGTGGGGAAAAAGGACGCAAATTTTGTTTGGGTACAACGTTGCACGACCGCGCAATTGTCAGTTAAAGCGACGCAGTGCCGAATCGCAAAAAGTGCTCTGGTCCTAAAGTGGGAAATCCTTCCGGAGCTGAAGTGGTTAATGTAGCGAGCAGATGTGTGTTTTTTTTCCATTGTGACAGCTGCATCTAAACACATGGTTCAAAAAAATGTGCAAAAAGCTATTTTGCCGCATTTGTTGCATTTAGGACCAACCGCTGAAATAAAACACGCACAAAAGAAAAAAAACAAAAACGCACGTTCGCAATACGCTAGATGTGAACCTGGCCTCATTTGTATGATTACAGCAGGTTTTTGATCGATGTATAATTTTGTGATCGTTGTTTGATGGGTCAGATACTCCTCTGCACATCGCTCACATGGATTATTTGGAGAATAATTGGAGCGCTGAGCTATACAGGGGTTGAGAATTGCTGTGGATCGCACATCTGTGAGCGTCTATTGTGTGTGACCGTGTATCAGTAAAACCCTCTGCAGGGTAGCCCTGCTTCTGATATTAGGAGTTATCATTTTTTTCTACATTTTTTACTAAAACTGCATAGAAGTGGTGTGATTTGTAGAGAAGTGACAGGTCCACTTTAAGTGAGTGCTACGTTGCAGCCATCACTTCCTGCTCCGCAGAGTCAGCTGACAGGAGGGTCACATGACCAGGCAGGGCTGGGAGAAGCACCATGCCCGCAGTGTATGGAGGAGTGGAGGGGTGAGATCTTCTGTTTCCTCATCTATTGATTACTTCTCTATTGTTACTTTGTATCAGAAACATTGGAACAGGAAATCTGCTTCCTTCTCTTATCTATCAATATATATTAATATCAAATCTGATCTGATCTAGATTGTAAGCTCTTCTGAGCAGAGCCATCTTAATCCTCTTGTATTGTAACTGTATTGTCTCCCTTTTACATTGTAAAGCGCTGCGTAAACTGTTGGCGCTATATAAATCCTGTATAATATTATTATTATTAATAATTACTTCCTTCTCCTCCCCTCCTTCCCATGTCATAGAACATCAGCGCCTTCCTTCTCTCCTCTCCTTTCATTGTCTGTCTGTTACTTCCTCCATCACCTTTCCTTATTACTCAGAATATTACTAATTATTATTATTTTTATTATTACTATTATTTATTATTACTTTTATTATTACTATTATTATTATTATTCATGCTATTTCCTCATCTATTGATTACTTCTCTATTGTTACTTTGTATCAGAAACATTGGAACAGGAAATCTGCTTCCTTCTCTTATCTATAAATATATATTAATATCAAATCTGATCTGATCTAGATTGTAAGCTCTTCTGAGCAGGGCCATCTTAATCCTCTTTGTATTGTCTCCCTTTTATATTGTAAAGCGCTGCGTAAACTGTTGGCACTATATAAATCCTGTATTATAATAATAATAATCTCTTCCTTGTCCTCCCATGTCATAGAACATCAGCGCCTTCCTTCTCTCCTCTCCTTTCATTATCTGTCTGTTACTTCCTCCATCACCTTTCCTTATTACTCAGAATATTACTAATTACTATTATTATCCATGTATATAGCACCGCCATCTGCCGTGGCGCAGTACAAACAGGGGACAGTAATGTAGTGCATTGCTAAACAAATACTGTATACCGATAAAACGATTATTAGAATAACACTGTAAGCCCCTCGTTCATAGCGGTGCGATTTCACCGTTCCAAATCGCATGACAAGTCGCACCTTATTGCCAGCGATGGAACTGTCCACATGGTCACAATTCACGTCGCAGCGATTATGAGAAAGGTTCCTGCACTACTTTTTGACAATTTCAGTGTGACTTGTATAGAGTTCTGTTAACCCACTTGGGATCTCGCATTTGTGGGTGTGCGCTCCCATTGGTCAGCGGGGAAGCCAATCAGCACTAAGGATGGGCTCAGGCTTGTTCAGAACCAAACGTGCCCGAGCCCGCCAGGAGGTGAACCCTGCACTGCGCTAATCACAGGCAGTGAGACATTTACCTGATGTGCGGCTGCAGCGATTGGGGATTCATTTATGGGGTTTTTTTTTTTATTTCTCACTAGTAATGGCGGCGATCTGTGATTTTTAGTGGTGCTGAGACATTGCGGCAGACATGTCGGACCATTTTGACACTTTTTTGGGACCATTGGCATTTATACAGCGATCAGTGCTATGAAAATGCACTGATTACTGTGTAAATGCCATTGGCAGTGAAGGGATTAACCTGCAGGGGGCGCTCTAAGGGTTAACTATGTTCCCTGGGCGTGTTCTAACTGTGAAGGGGCTGGGCTGGCTGGGGGAAGGGAGTGATCACGGCTCCCATATACAGGAAGCCTGTGATCACAGCCCTTCCCCCTCTGTCAGAATGGAGATCTATGTTTACTTACACGGACCTCCGTTCTCTCACTGCGGGGGGGCCATCGCGGGTAGCCAGCAGAGATCGAGTCCGTCCTGCTCCCCCCCGGAACACAGTGAGCGTGCGCTCACAATCCACGATCTCTCTGCCGCCATCAGGTGACGGCGGTTCGTGATATCGAGCTACTCTGCCGCCAGAAGACGGCGGGCGGTCGGCAAGTGGTTAAGAATCGCTTGAAGATTGTTGCCCAAAAAGTAGCAGGAACTTCTTTTCCGGCATCAGGCAGCCCATGAAGTGAATGGGATACCTTATGTGCGACACACAAAATCGCATGCCAATCGCTCAACTAAAATCCCAAGCGGGAACGCTCGCTCCTGCTACATGAAGATGTGAGTGCAGCCTCGGTGCGGGAGCATGGGCCAAATCAGTTTTCCTGCACCGCACAATAAAAACGCACGGTCTATTGCAAACATGCACAGGTGCCATTAATTCCTAACTGCACCCCATGCATCTAGAAAACATGACTGCCAAAATGCACGTTTTACGCATAGGGAATCCCATTGAATTTCTGCCTCTTTGTAACCTCCTCCGCACCTCTCCTTTTCCCTGTCACTTCACTTTGTTTGGAACAAGCAGTGTGCGCTCGTTGCGGTCGTGTGCACTGCTCTATGTGCACTACAAATCCCATAACTTTTTTTTTTTGCTGCTCAGTGCTGCTGATCTCCTGCAGCCTTTTTTCAACCACTTCCCGTCTACATCACGGACTCCCTCCAGAGTCCCAATAGTGACAACAGCCGACCGTTCCTGTGCGTTGTGTTTCATTGCAGCTCATAAGAGGAGAGTTACTAAACCGGTGCAGCTGTGCATAGTAACCAATCAGCTTCTATCTTCAGCTTGTTCCTTTAACCACTTCAGCTCCAGAAGGTTTATCCCCCTTAAAGTGGACCTTCAGTAATTTTTCATCTTTCCATCTATTAAATCTTTTGCCTTTGCTGTTTTACCTTTGGATGGTAAAACATTTTTTTTTCTGCCAGTAAATACCTTATACAGCCCACTTCCTGTTTCTTGTCTGGTCATTAGCCTAGGCGTATGACATCATGCACAGCTCTCTCTCTCAATTTTGGTGAGAGTTTGCCAGGAAGAAAGGGGGATGAGTCATAAGAGGGCCAATGAGAGCTGCAGAGCTGGAGGTGTGCCCCTGTGTGTCTCTATAAATACAGGAAGTGAACAGGCAGCAGCTTCAGCTGCCCGCAGTTAAAATGGCTGCAGCCAGACTCAGTGGAGGGAGATTTCTGCAGCATATTTGGCAAATACAAAATCACAGTATATATAAAATAATATGCAAAGTGGTTGGAGGGAAGCTTCAGAATGGCAAAGATGTTTTTATTACAAATTATGTGAGTAGACTGCAGTTCCTCTTTAACCACTTGCCGACCCGTCCGCCTTGCGTAGATAAATAGCGGCAAAGTGGCTACACTGTGCAAATCACCATATATAAACGGATATTCGCACAGCCGCAGTGGGGGGCGCGTGCCGCCAGCGGCGCGCTCTCGTGCCCGCCACATGCGGTGTGAGTGTGGCCGTGGGTCAAGAGGACTTGATGTCCACCGGCGACCCGCGATCGTCTAATACAGAGGCAGCACGGGGGAACCGCCAATATAAACACTGCGGTTCTGTCAGGCGGCATGACAGAGATCTACAGATCCCTATCACTGGGATCAGTTAGATCTCTTATGCCCCTGCCAGCCCAGCCCCCTCACAGTTAGAACACGCCTAGGGAACACAGTTAACCCCTTGATCTCCCCCTAGTGTTTAACCCCTTCCCTGCCAGTGTCATTCATACAGTAATCAGTGTCTATTTTTAGCTCTGATCACTGTATAAATGTCATTGGTCCCAAAAAAGTGTCCGATCTTTCCGACGCAATGTCGCAGTCCCAATAAAAATCGCAGATCGCCGACATTACCGTTTTTTGTTTGGGTACAACGTCGCACGACCGCACAATTGTCAGTTAAAGCGACGCAGTGCAGAATCACAAAAAGTGCTCTGGTCCTAAAGGGGTAAATTTTTCCGGGGCTGAAGTGGTTAATGACCAGGCCAATTTTTTGCGATTTTGACAATTGCACAGTCGTGCGACATTGTACCCAAATAGAATTTTTGCCCTTTTTTTCCCCACAAATGGAGCTTTCTTTTGGTGGTATTTGATCACCTCTGCGGTTTTTATTTTTTGTGCTATGAAGAAAAAAAGGCCATACTGGGTATGAGATCTGGCACAGAGCGGCCTCCCTGCTGCAGTGTATGTGCGCCGGGCGGTCGCTAAGCGGTTAAGCATTGACAATAAAACCTGTAAGCTGATTGGTTTCTATGCACAACTGCCCCAGATTCTGCACTCTCCCATAGTCTCCACCAGGGGGAGCGTGTGATGGTGACAATGCAGCAGCAGTACCCCGCCCCCCCCTTCCCCGATAACAGGAAGTGCCCGAGCAAGGACTTCCATGGCAGAATCACCAGGGATTCCTTTAACCAAAGCACCCACGTAACTCAGATGTGCAGCGGCAAAGACGGCGGGCTTTAACCACTTCCGGACCGCCCGCCGTCATTATACGTCGGTACTTTGACGCTATGGTATTTTTAAAAATGGCGGGCGGTCCTCTTTAGGATAAAAGTGGCCTCTGTGGCGGATGCGCCGCAAGATCACTTTTATCGGCCATGGGAGAGGTGCCCCTCCCTGGTGGTCTCCACCGCTTACCGGAGCCGTTGGTAGCGGTGGAGACGATCTGTTCTCCTGAGAGGCAGGAAGTCGAGTGAGGGGAAAATGGCCCCCAACCGGCTCCATACCATTGGATGACGGCAGCGAAGTCAAACGTCACTTCCGCCCAATGCTCTTAAAGGGGAATTTTTTTATTTTTATTTTTGCTTTTAAGTGTAAATGTGAGATCTGAGATCTTTTTGACCTCAGATCTCACATTCGAGAAGAACTGCAGTCTGATTACATCATTTGTAATAAAAACATCTTTGCCATTCTGAAGCTTCCCTCCAGCCACTTTGCATATTATTTTATATATACTGTGGCTCTGTACTTGCCAAATATGCTGCAGAAATCTCCCTCCACTAAGTCTGGCTGCAGCCATTTTAACTGTGGGCAACTGAAGCTGTTGCCTGTTCTCTTCCTGGATTTACACAGACACAGAGAGGCACACCTCCAGCTCTGCAGCTCTCATTGGCCCTCTTATGACTCACCCCCCTTGCTTCCTTCTTCCTTGAGAGAGCTGTGCATGATGTCATAAGCCTAGGCTAATGACCAGACAAGAAACAGGAAGTGGGCTGTATAAGGTATTTACTGGCAGAAAAAAATGTGTTACTGTCCAAAGGTAAAACAACAAAGGCAGAGGATTTAATAGATGGAAAGATGAAAAATGACTAAAGTTCCGCTTTAAAGAGGTCCTGTCCTGCTTATTTTCTATTACAAGGGATGTTTACATTCCTTGTTATAGGAATAAAAGTGATCAATTTTTTTTTTTTAAAGGACAGTGTAAAAATAAAAAGTAAAATAAATAAGAAAAACCAAGTAAAGCGTCGCTGTGCTTGCGCGTAGAAGCGCACTCATACATAAGTCACGCCCGCATATGAAAACGGTGTTCAAACCACACATGTGAGGTATCGCTGCGATCGTTAGACTGAGAGCAATAATTCTAGCCCTAGACCTCCTCTGTAACTCAAAACTGCTAACCTGTAGAATTTTTTAAACGTCGCCAATGGCGATTTTTAAGAGGCAAAGTTTGTCGCCATTCCACGAGCGGGCGCAATTTTGAAGCATGACATGTCGGGTGTCAATTTACTCGGCATAACATTATCTTTCACAATATGGGAAAAATTGGGCTAACTTTACTGTTGTCTAATTTTTTAATTCAAAAAAGTGATTTTTTTAAAAAAAATTGCATTTGTAAAACCGCTGCGCAAATACATTGTGACATAAAGTATTGCGACAACTGCCATTTTATTCTCTAGGGTGTCTGAAAAAAAAATATATATAATGTTTTGGGGTTTTAAGTAATTTTCTAGCAAAAAAAACGGATTTTAACTTGTAAACAACAAGTTTGAAAAATAGGCCCGGTCCTTAAGTGGTTAACGCCTGCACGCCGCACTTATTGCATCTATGGGCAGTAGAGGTTTCTGTGCTGTGCAGCGCAGGGTCCGAGCTGTTAGTGACAGCTCCCAGTCGCTAGTAATGATCGGGAGTCGGTGATACTGGCTCCTGATCATGTGACCACTTTGACAGCCAATCACTGTGGTCACATGATTGGACAGGCCTTCCTGCCCCTAGGTGTAATAGCAATGTTAGAGGGATGCCGGGGCTAGCAGAATAGGGGTTAAACTCCAGATAGCTACAAATGACTCCAGCTAATAAATCATTGATCAATAAATGTTTGGAAATGTTTAACCCTTTTCTCCTGTCTCCAAAATAACAGTTGGGGCCCCGCCCCTTTCAGTCATTGGATTTCAGTTTCAATCACGGAGGCTCCGCATTAATGTGGGCGTTACCTAGGGCGGTCTTCATGCAAATACAGGCTATCTAGGAACGCCCACTCCCCCAGACAGACACACGCCCATCAAGGCATTTTTGATATTTGCATAGCTCCTCCCAAGAGCCAGCCCACTGCTTGCAGTGGGGCTCAGGGTTCTGGAGAGGAGTACTGAGGCAGGGTGCTGTGATGTTATTAGGAAGCCCCCTGCCGGCCCCTCCCACCAGGCAGCCCCCTGCTGGCCCCTCCCACCAGCCATGATCTGCTTGCATTGCATAGAGAAGTACAGAGACCAAGTAATGACATCACTGGCTTTAATATATGGTATACAATGAAAACCGGTTTTATTAAGAATTTTATTAGCATGTTGATTGGGAGGGGGGCTCAACCAAGGAAAGCAAATAATAAGCAGATTAATCACAAATGACCCAGAAATATAAGGAATGAAATGGAACATTGGAAGGCTGACTCTGACCTGGGACAAGCATGGGGCCAGTGAAGTCCCTAAAGACCCCGCATGCTTGTTTGTGGTCAGTGATGGCCCGGCAGTGTCAGATAGTAGATTTCACTCTTTAAAGTGAACCTGTCATACAAAAATAATATCCCAGGGAACAATAATCCCCGGGAACGGGCTCCACAAATTTCCACCACATACCTCTTAGATGTGAGCAAATGCATAGCTGCCACCTAGGGGCCCTTTATGGTACCCACAATGCATGGTGCCAGAACTCCAACATGGAGCTGGAGTCGCAGACTGCTGGCTATTTGCACCTTGGGGGTTCCCGGGGACACAAAGAAGATGATCTCCCCCCAGGTACATTGGGGTAGCGGTGTTATTTGGAAGCCCCCCTGTTTCTGGAGGTCTGGCAGTTGAGAGTCTGGAAGTATGTGGGTCAGGGAACATCGCCTCCATTCTGTGATGTCATTCTCTTCTCTCTGCTCAGTGGTGGGACTCACTCCAAAGCCGTGCTGATCGCAGAGGATGGGCGGATCCTGTGTGAGACGGAAGGCCCCTGCACCAATCACTGGGTAACCATTTACCACTTACTGTACCTTTATAATGAAAATACATGGGGGGAGGGGAATGTCACCCCAGGAGGTTGGTGTTCTCTGGATATGTTACAGGGAGAGACAGGTCCTCTTTCAGGCTTATGCTGAACTTGTATTAAGCCCGTGTGCCATCAATCAATATAAAGGAGGTTGTAGAGGGTCCACAGGTAACACTGTTGGTGTGTAAAGAGTGTGTAATACCGGGGATCTCTAGCAGCCTCATGTAATGTGTCTCCAGTCAAAGACTGTCTATGGAAGCATGGCTCCACTCTCCAACAACTCATATAGCATGTCTGCACTCTCTGACCATCTCCCGTAACATTTCTGCACTCTCTGACCATCTCCCGTAATATTTCTACACTCTCTGACCATCTCCCGTAACATTTCTACACTCTCTGACCATCTCCCGTAACATTTCTACACTCTCTGACCATCTCCCGTAACATTTCTACACTCTCTGACCATCTCCCATAACGTTTCTACACTCTATGACCGTCTACACACTCTGCCCATGTCTACACTCTTTTACCATCTCTGGTCTCATGGCTACCCTCTCTGACCATCTACCATAGTATGCCTAACCCTGTCCTACTATCTCCCCTAACATGCCTACACTCTTTGACCATCTCCTGTAACATGCGTACCTTGTCTGACCATCTCCTGTAGCATGTCTGCAGTCTTTGACCATCTCCTGTACCATTTCTACACTCTTACCATCTCCTGTTTCATGTCAACACTGTCTGCCCGTTCTCTTGTAGCATGCCTACTCCTCTCTGACCATCTGTTATAGCATATTTGCACTCTCTGACCATCTTCTACACTCCGTAAGCATCACCTATAGCATGCCTGAGCTCTCTGACCATCTCATGTAACATGTCTACACTCTCTGACCATCTGCTATAGCATGTCTACACTCTATGACCATCCCCCATAGCAGGTCTGCATTTTCTGACCATCTCTTATAGCATGTTTGCACTCTCTGATCATCTCCTGTAAAATGTCTATACTATCTGCCCATCACGTGTAGCATTTCTACTTCTGTCTCACCATCTACTATCATATGTCTACACTCTCTGACCATCCCCCCGTAGAATGTCTACTCTCCCTGACCATCTCCCGTAACATTTCTACACTCTGACCATCTCCCGTAACATTTCTACACTCTCTGGCCATCTCCAGTAACTTTTCTACACTCTCTGACCATCTCCCGTAACATTTCTACACTCTCTGACCATCTCCAATAACATTTCTACACTCTATGACCGTCTACACTCTTTTACCATCTCTGGTCTCATGGCTACCCTCTCTGACCATCTCCCATAGTATGCCTACCCTGTCCTACTATCTCCTCTAACATGCCCACACTCTTTGACCATCTCCTGTAACATGCGTACCTTGTCTGACCATCTCCTGTAACATGCGTACCTTGTCTGACCATCTCCTGTAGCATGTCTGCAGTCTTTGACCATCTCCTGTACCATTTCTACACTCTTACCATCTCCTGTTTCATGTCAACACTGTCTGCCCGTTCTCATGTAGCATGCCTACTCCTCTCTGACCATCTGTTATAGCATATCTGCACTCTCTGACCATCTTCTACACTCCGTAAGCATCACCCATAGCATGTCTGAGCTCTCTGACCATCTCATGTAACATGCCTACACTCTCTGACCATCTGCTATAGCATGTCTACACTCTATGACCATCCCCCATAGCAGGACTGCATTTTCTGACCATCTCTGATAGCATGTTTGCACTCTCTGATCATCTCCTGTAAAATGTCTATACTATCTGCCCATCACATGTAGCATTTCTACTTCTGTTTGACCATCTACTATCATATGTCTACACTCTCTGACCATCCCCCCCGTAGAATGTCTAGGCTCCCTGACCATCTCCTGGAGAATGTCTACATTCTGTGACCGTCTTCCATAACATGCCTAGACCATCTCCCATAGCATGTCTACACTCTCTGACCATCTGTTATAGCATGTCTGAACTCTCTGACCATCTCATGTAACATACCTACCCTCTCTAACCATCTCCTATAGTATGTCTACATTCTCTGACCATTTCTTGCAGCATGTCTACATTCTCTGACCATTTCTTGCAGCATGTCTACATTCTCTGACTATTTTTTGCAGCATGTCTACACCTTCTGACCATCTTTTGTAGCATATATATCCTTCCTATCACCTTTAGCAGGTCTACACTCCCTGGCCATCTCCTGTATCGTGCGTACACTCTCTGACCATCTCCTGTACCATATCTATCCTCTCTGACCATCACATGTGACATATCTATACTGCCTGACCATCTCCTCTATCAATGCTACACTCTTTGACCATCTCTTGCAGCATGCCTGCACTCTCTGACATCTCCTGTAACATGTCAACACTATCTGCCCTGTCTCTTGTAGTATGCTTACTCCTCTCTGTCCATCTCCTATAACATGTCTGCACTCTCTGACCATCTTCTGTAGCATGTCTACACTCTCTGATCATCTCTCACTTCCTGTTGTGTCTACAGGACAGGAAATATAGAAAAATCTCTTCCATGGCACACAGAATGTAGACCACCCACACAATTGAAATGCACAGTGTGTGTAGGTGGCCAGACAGGTGGTCCCTTTGTGGCGGATTCCTCAGAAATATATATATTTTTTCTTTTAAATAGCAATGACTTTTCCTGTTGAAAAAAATGTCAATTCACAAAATACACACAAGAGGGCGTCAAGTAATCTCAAGACAAATGTGTCAAGGTACATTACAGTGTATCTAAAGGGATTTTTCTTTAAGACTGTGTTATTCAAGGGTGCCAGAAGACACCCCTGTTACTGGTATGCACAGCAATATACTGGGATACAGGCAAACATGTTTTATAGCAGCACCAGGTGCAATGGGTTTAATTTATAACTTCTCAACTCCAGTCCTCGGGACCCCCCAACAGGCCAGGTTTGCAGGATAACTGAAATACATCACAGGTGATATCATTTGCTGCTCAGTGATTGCAGTAATCTAGTCTGCATCTCCCCAAGGTAATACTTAAAATCTGGCCTGTTGGTGGGTCCCGAGGACCGGAGTTGAGAACCACTGGTTTAATGGATAACACTGGGTTTATTTGGGTTTATTTGGTCTCCTTGCAGCTGATTGGCACAGACCGGTGCATTGAAGCGATCTATACCATGGTCACCGAGGCGAAGGAGAAAGCGGGATTGGACGCCAAGGTCCCCATCCGATCTCTGGTAAGAATCCTCAGAGACCACTAGAGGGCGCTCAGCATTTTCCAGGAAAAGGATTTGCTGTATTTCAGAGACAGTTCATGTCCAGGACCAGCAAATATTGTATAAATAACTGTCATGAGTATTTTCTTCCAGATCTGTGCAGTAATCCAGTGTGAGACTTCCTGTAATAAAGACCGCTCACTGCTGCTCTCTCCCCTTCTGCAAGGTGACTGGTCTTGTCTCCGCCCCTTCCTGTAGTTTTCTACAGGCAGCCTGTAGTGGGTGGAGCCTTCTAGGCCCCTCCCACAGCTCTGCTGGCTGCACAGGCCAGTGATGATGTCATTGTTACTTTTGCAAGCGAATACCTGGGCTTGCAAAAGCATTTGATGCAGAGGGTGGTGCTGACCAGGAAATCTAAAGGTACAATATGCAAGATACACCATGCAAGACAAGCCTTAATCCATCATATAAACAGTACACAGAAAAGGCCAAGTGACGGCTGATGGGTTAAATAGATGTATTTACAGGAAACCAAAAGAGTTTTAAGATACTGTTCTAAATAAATAAGCACTGGCCTATAGGCCAGCAATACATTTACCTGTAGTAGTACTAAACCAAACTAATATCTGGTGCAAACAGGGTAAAGCATTGGCATCATCAAATCAAAGAAAATAAGGGTCCTTGTGTGCACACTATGCATACAGCGCCAATAGCAGATGGGCATATGCCATGGATGCTCATCCTTTGGTCCTCCAGCTGTTGCGGAACTACAAGTCCCATCATGCCTCTGTTTTTGGGAGTTATGCTTGTAACTGTCAGCTTTGCAATGCCTCATGGGACTTGTAGTTCCGCAGCTGGCCACAGGTTGAACACCCATGGCGTATGCGTTCCTGGGGCCCTTCTGTAGGTGATGCACATGTAATTAGGGCTGGTACAAGGCAGGGGTGGATGCCCTGGGTGGTACAATTTGCTGGAGGAGGAGGGGCGCAACTGAAGTGCCGGCAGTGTGCTTCACAACTGCGTGTCACTCTATACGCCCTAGTCAGCGCCAATGTACCTGAAAAAATGTCTGTAAGTGTGCCGAGTGCGCTCCTGCACCCGGCACAACAAGTCCTTCACCTCCCTTCCCTGTCAGCACTTTGTTCACTCCCCCTACAGAGGAGCCTTGTTAGTCCCGGCCTGGCGGTGAGACGTCACTCACGACCGGAGAGAGAGCTGTGTCAGCGCTGCAACCTAGAGCAGCCGAGGAGCCTGGCTTTAGCTGGAAGTTGGAAATGGAACCAAAGCAGTGTGTGACCGTGTGCTACAGACAGTGCTTCTGTATTAAAGTAAGCAGAATAAATATTCCTGACTGCATCTGCAGGCTGCTGCAGCAAATTAATGAATGGCTGGATTGGTGGAACTAAGCACTGTAAGGCCTCATACACACGGACGTTTTTTGACGCCAGCGTTTTTTGCAGCTCTCCATGTTAGTCAATGGCCCCATAAAAATTCTGACTTTTTTTTAGAGCTGTAGAGGGCGTCGGCGTTAGTGAGCTGTAACTTGAACCCACGGCTAGCGCGTTCTGAGGCTGTAACGTTTTGGTATTTTTTGACGCCGACGCCGCAAAACGCCCACTAACACTATACCGCCGTTAACCGACGTTTTTGACGCTGACGTTTTTAGGTGGAAAAATAGCAGAGGATTTTTTTTTTAAAGACACCTATTGACGCCGACGCTCACTAGCGCTCGCTAACGCCGATGCATAACGCCGAAAAATGCAGATTTTTTTCCCTGATGTCGGGCCCGACGGTTTGATTATTTTTAGATACGCCCGTGTGTATGAGGCCTTAATCTCGCAACTAAGCAGATTGCATCTGCATATGGAAATAACTCCTTGGATTGCGGTGGTGGGCTTTGTACTGCATTAGTGGCACCAGTATCAGTGTTCATTAACCCTGATACTGGTGCCACCAATGCAGCACAAAGGGGTTAATTAACTGTCACTGGTCACTAATGCATCAGTGATCAGTGGCAGTACTGCTGCATATTACAAATACCATGGGTAATTAGTCACTTGTCAAGCCATCACAGTACATATACTGCAACGGGGTGGCAGCTACAGGTGTACGTCGCTGCCTGCTTCAGGCTTTCGGGCGCATGCCCTCACCCACCTACTCCCTGGTGATTTGACACAGCAGGAGACTGTCAGCAGATCCCAGCCAATAATTCATGGCTGGGACCTGCTGATTGGCTGTGTGAAATCACAGCCCAGAGCCCTGTGTTGACAATCAATACAGGGCTTTTTATAGAGGGAATGATCACCTTTTTTTTTCTTTTCCCTGCAAAGCAGCACACATTACACATAGTTAGGCACACAATTAACCCCTTGATTGCCCTTAGATGTTAACCCCTTTCCAGCCAGTGTCATTAGTACAGTGACAGTGCATATTATTAGTACTGATCACTGTATTAGTGTCACTGGTGGAAAAAAAAAGAGAGAAACCGCTGCTCTAGGTGAGATGATTAGGCTTAATGGGAACTCCCAGCTCCTCCTCACCTCTGCACAAGACTGGATCAAAGAAAAGTGGCAGCTGCACATTAGGAAGTTCCAATGCCGTTTATTTAAAAGCACCAAAAAGTAGTTACAGGACACAGAAGATTAGATCCATGTAGACGTGTTTCGCACTAAAAGATTGTGCTTACTCATTAATAACGTCTACATGGATCTAATCTTCTGTGTCCTGTAACTACTTTTTGGTGCTTTTAAATAAACGGCATTGGAACTTCCTAATGTGCAACTGCCACTTTTCTTTGATCCGATTTAGTGTCACCTGTGACGTGGCAGTTGGTCAGTTCCCACAAAGTACCCCTCCTGGTACACAGGAATCCAATCCAGATCACTTGGTCCTCTGAAGTCGGGTCCCAGAGGGCTCAGTCTCTCTGCTTGGATCCTCACAGGGCTCACAAGGCTTAGCCCTGTGGTCTCTTTCTATTGGATGTAGGCAGAAAGGTGCATGCAGCAGCTCCTCCCTCTCTTTGCGACTGTCCCTTTTGGTGTAGTTGCAGAAAGTCCAAGCCCCCCTCCATCTTTCAACAAAATCATTGCACCTCAGGAACCTATAGAGAGGTATGCATTGCTGGGGCATGTGGGTGCTTAGGGGTCTCCAGTGAGGTGGATGGGCTCCCGTCAATACCGGGCTGGCGATTCAGGGTCACACCTGTTCAGGTATATTGGCTGGTATTCACACTGCAGGGGGCGCTACGTCTTCATTGCACCCCATCAATGAGGAGAGCAGCCCTTTGCTCATTGTCCATCTTTACCAATATTACTGTTATTCCTGTCTTCTGATTCTCCGCAGGGTATGTCTCTGAGCGGCGGGGAGCAGAAAGAAGCCATTGGGAAACTCATCAAAGAGCTGAATCAGCGCTACCCTCAGCTCAGCGAGAATTACTACATCTTCAATGACACCATAGGTGCCATAGCCACCGCGACAAAACTGGGTAACGTCTCCATGTGCCATGATACCTCTAAATACCATGTGCAGGTTTTTATCTCTACCACATCTGCTGTGCTTTCAGTGTCTCATTGTTCCTGGTAACCTGCAGGTCATGCACAGTGCAGCTTACAGCAGGCTCAGGAGAGAGGTGGTGTTTGTTGAAGACATTGTGGGACTGCGCCACTACCGTGAGCCAAGCAGTTGGCTTGTGGTTGCCGTGCGGCCCCATTCACTTACATAGGAGACGATGCCCCCCATCAAACTCTGCATGTCGCTCTAAAATTGCCACAATGTGTGCTGCTTCAGTACGCTGGTAGGTGGGCGGTCAGGGAGGCGGTAAAAATGCAGATCAGCCACCTGTTTTTTTTTTCTTCTCCTGGCCCCCCATGTGAAAGCAGCCTAAAACATGGAACCCGCCATTGCTGATTTTTGCCTTCTGAAAACGTTGGCGGTCGTCTTTCTGAACAATGCCTCCCATTACTCTCTGTGTCCTGAGATCAATATTCCGATCACTTCTGATTCTCACTTGGTCAGCGTGACAGCCAGGCAACCAGCATTTTCAGAAAGAGGTCAGCTTTGGCAGGCACACATTGCTTTGTTAGGGTTTCCTTCCATAACACAGAAATGAGTGAAATCGGTAGAGTCATAGGGATCCGCGTCATTGAAAAATAAGATCCCTATCTAAAGGTTCCCAAAGTGTTTTTCAACTTTATTTAAAGGGAAAGTTCACTTTGCTTTGCACCCCTTGTAGTAAATATAAAAAGTGAAAAAATAACAAAATATCAGTTTTTATAGACTTGAGCTCTCACCATCCCCCCTCCATCCCCCATAGACCAGAGCAATTTTTACATTTCTGCCACAGAACTTTCAATTCTGCAATAACTTCATCATTACTTAAAGGAGATGTATGGCGTTGTTTAAAAAGGCAAACATCTCTGCCAGACTGGAAAGAGGGTGGGAGCTACTGGCTCTGGAAGGACCCCGACCATATTGTCAGGATACACCTAAGCCAGTAGCTCCGGCCCTCTCTCCAGCCTGGCCTAGATGTTTGTTTTACTGGCTCAGGTGTATCCTGACAATATGGTCGGGATCCTTCCAGAGGCTGGACCAGCTCTATGACGTCAGCCAACCATGGGCTCTAGCCTGCTATTGGCTGATTCTGGGTTACAGAATAAGCAAAAGTAAGTGCACTCCTGTGACCCAGAAGAGAAGTGTGGCCATACTTCTCTTTTAAGATATAGATTTTTTTTTTACAAGGCTTTCTTTTGGTGATTATAGTCTTCCAAACATCATTTTATTTTTTATGCAGTCCATACACAAAAACATTTTAAGTGATTGTAAATTCTTGTTTTTTTTTTTTTTTAATTAAAAATAATAAACTGTTATACTTGCCTCCTCTGTGCAGTGGTTTTGCACAGAGCAGCCCGAATCCTTCTCTTCTCTGGTCCCCCACCGGTACTCCTAGCCCCTCCCTCCTGCCGAGTGTCCCCACAGGAAGCAGCTTGCTATGGGGGCACCCGAGCCACAGCTCCCTGTGTCCATTCAGACATAGAGCTTTGGCCCGGCCCCACCCCCTTTCTATACTCATTGGCTGACAGACTTTGACTGACAGCAGTGGGAGCCAGTGGCGCCACACTGCTGCCTCAGCCAATGAGGAGGGGAGTCCTGGGCAGCCGAGACACTCCTACAAAGGTGTGCACAGCCTATGGCATTAGGGTGTGCACCCCAAATGTATTAAAACATGGACAGTGTTAGTAGGGCAGTGGATGGTGTCAATAGAGCAGTGGACTTGTCAATAGAGCAGAGGTTGGTGTCAATAGGGCAGTGGACGGTGTCAGTCATTTTTTATTTTAATTATCTTATTTTTTTATAAATTTTTTTAGGAGCCCCATTGGGGCTCTTTGGTGAAATTATCCGCAGGGGAATCTGTGCAACACAGGGTGATTAGGGTGTGCCCAGGCACACCTGTCACATCCCCTGCGCATGCCTATGCACTCCTACAGCATTGAGGGACCTCAGGTAAATATTAGGAAGGCTGAGGGGGGCTGTGGATTTTTATCTTCATGCATAGAATGTATGAAGGTGGAAAACCTCCTGACTTTACAGCCACTTTAAGAAAACTCTCCTTTTCTTTTATGATTGTTAGTTAACTACTTGCTTACTGGGCACTTAAACTCCCCTCCTGCCCAGACCAATTTTAGGCTTTCAGCGCTGTCGCAATTTGAATGACAATTGTGCGGTCGTGCAACGTTTTACCCAAACAACATTTTTATCATTTTTTCCCACAAACAGAGCTTTCTTTCGGTGGTATTTGATCACCTCTACGGTTTTTATTTTTTGCACTATAAACAAACAAAGAGCGACGATTTTGAAAAAAGAATAATATTTTTTACTTTTTTGCTATAATAAATATCCAAAAAAAAAATATAAAGAAAATTATTCATCAGTTTTGGCCGATTTATATATTCTTCTACATATTTTTGGTAAAAAAAAAATCGCAATTTGGCGTATATTGATTGGTTTGCGCAAAAGTTATCGCGTGTACAAACTGTGGGAATTGATTTATGGTGTTTATACTTTTTTTTTTTTTTTTTTTTTTACCAGTAATGGCGGCGATCTGCAATTTTTATCAGGACTGCGATATTGCAGTGTACATGTTGGACATTTTTGTAACGTTTTTGGGACCAATAACATTTATACAGCGATCAGAAATGTAAATGTCCACTGATTACTGTGTAAATGTCATTGGCAGTGAAGGGGTTAACAGTGTTCCCTGGGTGTGTTCTAACTGTGGGGGGGGGGGCTGGTCGGGACATAACAGATCTAACTGATCCCAGTGACAGGGATCAGTAGATCTGCTATGTCCCCCTTAACAGAATGGAGAAACGCCGTGTTTACATCGGTGGTTCCCCATTCTGCAGATGCTACAGGTGAACAGCGGGTCTCGGGCTAACATCGAGTCCGACCGACCCGCGGGCACGCCCACGCAGCGCACGTCGGCCGCAAGAGCGCGCTGCTGCAGGCTGCGAGTGCGCGCGGGGAGCGTGCACAAGGGCAGGACGTCCAAGGGCGTCCTCCGGGCAATTCTGAGCCACGATGTAGCCGTCTTTTGGCTATAGCACGGATCTCAACTGGTTAAAGGATAATTCCAGCTTTCCTTTCACTTTAGATAGATAATTTGGCAAAACCAGTCCAATGGAACCTTTTCCTTTACTAATGCATGCTGCTGCTGTATATACTGTATGCATCATCCGCTACATGATGTATACAACGCTGTGTTCCCACAGTGGTACACGGACTTCCATCTGCTGATAGAACAAAATTGAGTCCCGCTGAGTGCTGCTCATCCATTCACAGGAAGCCTTGTATTTTTATGATTTTTTTTTTTTCTTTTTTTAATTGTCCGGTTGCTGCTTTTCGAATATCAAATCCAGATTGAAGTTCATCCCTTTGACCTGCAGATAAATGTAACAAAGTAGATATAAAGTAACAATGTTACTTTGTATCTCTGCATCTGAACACTAGGATCACACCTATGCGTTTTGCAGTGCGTTTTTTGGAAAGGTGCAGGGATTATTTTTTTTTTTTACACTCGGCTTGGTGCATTTTTAGCTTCATAGACTTCAATGGAATTGCATCAAAAACACACGTACATGAGCATTTAATGCATTTTCCTGCATGACAACCGACACTTCCTCCTAGCAACATTAACACATTCCAAAAATGGGGAAACATATCAACACCTTGCATTAAAAAGACAGAACACACCCGAAAAAAAGGTCTTAAAAAATGCAATAATCGCACATGCATAGATATGAACCTAAAAAATAAAACAAAAAAGTAAGGCGCACACACCTAGTGCATCACCCAAAAACATTTAATATATATTTAAAGGTTGAAAAATGGATACTCACAAGCGTGGCTCTGAGGAAGGGGGTGCGCCCTGAAACGTGTCAGCCTCCGCACCGTTTTATTATTGTGCAAGCTTTATGGCCCAATGTGGGTCAGCACTTTTTTGTGAGTATCCATTTTTCAAACTTTTAATATCTGTTAAGGCCTCATTTACACTGCTGTTGGTAAACGGACGTTTAGAGGCATTTGGGCGTTTTTTTCAGCTGCCCCTGAACTTATCAGTACATTTACACAGGGTCGCTTAAGGTCGTTTCCAGGCAGTTGAGTTTAGAGGCTTTTTTTGGAATGCAAAAAAATGGGTTCAGATGCAAGTTCAGAGGCATTTGAAACGTCAAGCAGCTTGTAAATGACACTAAACGCGGTAACTCACGTCTAGGTCTAGGACCATTTTGTTTACAGGCCTTTCTATTTAAAATGTATATATATATATATTTTTTTTTTTTTTTTTTAAAACGTTCCTAGACGCAAACATGGCAAAATGCAGCTAAACGCGGCATGCAAAACGCTGCAAAACGGCCGTTTTAGACTCCGGCTTCTAGCTGTCAAAAAAATCGCTCAGGGGAGGTTGAAACAGCGTCCTATGTAAATGGAGCCTAAATGTTTTTGGGTGATGCACTAGGTGTGCGCGCCTTCCTTTTTGTTTTATTTTTTAGTCATATCGGATTACCCCATCTGAGGAGGGCTGCGTCCACCTGGTTTTGGAATATTGATGTCCCTGTTGCCGTTTAAATCACAAAACACCTCATCAGCGCTGGAAGTGACTGCTTTCTTTTGTATAGATATGAACCTAGCCCAATACAGCTTCTACCTCTGCTATATTTACACAGCAACTCCCAGCTACTTTGGCAGTCGGGAATAGCCAGCAAGTGGGCAGAAAGACAGGACGTACTACATATGCCCTATGTTCCTTGATGACGTTTTTGGACGTGTGTGGTACATCCTATGTACACAACTGGTTAAAATCACACAAAACAAGTTGCTTTGTGACACACAAGAAAATGATTTCCATTTTTAACTTATCTGAGTCTGAGCACACCTTTCTCTTCCAACACCTTTAAATTCTCGATGGAGGGGGTTCTTCAGATGGACTAATGGATATGTTTAAAAATAAAAATACTTTAATTATTTTCCATTTGTCTTTCTATTTTATTTGATGTTGGTTCCCCCACACAACCTCTCTAAACTGCGGCCAGGTGGCTGGATGCAGCCCTTTGCTTGCTTTTATCTGGCCCTTGGGCAGTGGCGTCGGGAGGGGGGGCTGAGGGGGGCTAGAGCCCCAAGTGGTCACCTGAAAAGCCCCGGGTCTCGATGCAGTCAAACGCTATTATTAGCCCCGAGCGGCCATAAACAAAACAGACTGTTACGACGGCGTCTATGATGGACGTCACATAACACTGGTCAATCCCACTGCGCACGGGACGTGTGACATCCATTACAGGGCGCCGCTGAAACTAAAAGGCGGGAGTGACACTGCGGGCGCCGGGCAGCTATGATGGATGGCACACTTGGCCAATCCCGCGCTAGCACGGAACGTGTGACGTCCATTAAAGGGCGTTGCCCCGCCCAGCGCATTCAGAAGGTTGGAGTGACACCGCATGTTTACAGCTACAGTGGTGGGTGCATGGGAGATCCATAGGTAGGCCATCTCTGTAACAGTGTGTGATCACCCTGCAGTGGGAGGGACAGTCAGGTCCTACAGATACATCATGCTGTGTCAATGTCACCCTGCAGTGGGAAGGACAGTCGGGTTCATTTTAAGGTGGGGGTCGGGCATTGGCTAGAGCTTGGGCGGGGCTTACTTTAAAATGTGGGAGGGATTATCAAATTTACCTTCAAGCTGAAGGCCCTGGTCTTTTTCCCATCTAGCAACGCCCCTGCCCTTGAGGTATTATTCCCCTTTGTGTCCGCAAGAGTGGGGCATAGTTCCTCTCATTGACAACAGGGCACTATTCCTCCCACCAACACCAACAATGGGGCACTATCCCTCCCACTGACACCAATGATGGGGCACTATTCCTCTCACTGACACCAATGATGGGGCACTATTCCTCCCATGGACACCAACTATGGGGCACTATTCATCCCACTGACACAAATGATGGGACACTATTCCTCCCACTGACACCAATGATGGGGCACGATTCCTTCCACTGAGACCAATGATGGGGTGCTATTCTTCCCACTGATATCAATGATGGGGCACTATTCCTCCCACTGACACCAATGATGGGGCACAATTCCTTCCACTGAGACCAATGATGGGGTGCTATTCTTCCCACTGATACCAATGATGGGGCACTATTCCTCCCACTGACACAAATGATGGGACACTATTCCTCCCACTGACACAAATGATGGGGCACTATTCCTCCCACTGATATCAATGATGGGGCACTATTCCTCCCACTGACACAAATGATGGGACACTATTCCTCCCACTGATACCAGTGATGGGGCACTATTCCTTCCACTGACACCAATGATGGGGCACTATTCCTCCCACTGATACCAATGATGGGGCACTATTCCTCCCACTGATACCAATGATGGGGCACTATTCCTCCCACTGACACCAATGATGGGGCACTATTCCTCCCACTGACACCAATGATGGGACACTATTCCTCCCACTGATACCAGTGATGGGGCACTATTCCTCCCACTGATACCAGTGATGGGACACTATTTCTCCCACTGACCCCAATGATGGGACACTATTTCTCCCACTGGTACCATTGATGGGGCACTATTCTTCCCCCTTATACCAAAGAGGGGATATTGTTTACTGCCAGTGACACCAGGACCTTTTCTACTTCTGGCCACAGTCTGGCCCCCCAAAGTCTGAAGGACAGTAAATTGGCCCTTTTGTTTAAAAGTTTTTAGACCCCTGCTGCACACCTTCCCTGAGACTTTTTCGTGTTTGAAAATTGCCTATCATAATTTACTGTTGTACAAAACAGAAACTTGGCCCTTCGCTGACAGATCTAACCTATTTGTCATCTAAAGCCTTTTAAGTCAAAACTGCACATCATTTCTTTTGTTTAAGTTATCCTTGCTAAATGCCCCTCCTTTCATTCCTCCAGGTGGAGTGGTCCTGATCTCCGGCACTGGTTCCAACTGCAAACTGGTGAACCCTGATGGCGCTGTAACTGGCTGTGGTGGATGGGGGCACCTAATGGGTGATGAAGGCTCAGGTAAGCACTTCTGTGTCAGTAAAAGGCCAGTAATCCAAAGTGTTCATAACTGTATAGTAATTTAGAAACACTATATGGCTAAAGGGTTGTGGACAAACATATTTATATGACCTTATATGACATTCCATTCCAAAACCATAGGCATTAATATGGCGTTGACCCTAACCCCCCTTGTAATCAAGAAGTGCCAGAAAAGGCCTGGTCTTCAAATGGTTAATTAAAGCGGTAGTAAACCCATGCATTTAACAGGTTAAAAACCAGATACATTTCCGGCACGTGCCGGAAATGTAACACTCCCATTGGTTGTGCTCTAAACCATACTGTCTAACCATCCAATGGCTGGAGTCATAGCTGATCACATGTGCAGCATCATGGCAGTTGTAGATTAAACAGAGGCAAAGATGGCAGCTTCCTTGGCTGAAAATGATAGGAGGGTTTAGTTCCACTTTAACAATACCCTTCAATGGAAACACCTGAATCAATTGAAGGGGGGGTTCACATACTTTCAGACATTTTATTAGTTTTGATGGTCAGCTGTTCAAGATCTTTTGGAATGTATTCAGGTCATTGCGAGGCAATAGCCCAGCTTTGGTGAGGGCAAAAAAAAAAAACAGCCCAAGGTTAGTGAGAGAACAAAATAGCCAGAGAGGGGGGAATAAGCCCCAGGAACAATGGTCATTGGATGGAATAGCCAGGTGACATTGGCACTGGAATGCAGACGCCATCGCCATTGGGCAGATCACTCCCTAACTCCAGGGCTGGGTGCTGAAATGAACTATGCACAATGTTTTGGAACCTTCAGGACTGGAGCCCTGCATGGCGATGTCCAAATTGCAAGACTGGCCTGCAGGTCTAGGTCACTTGGCAACTATCGCATTTACATACATTCAGCTATCTACTGATCTACTGATATGCCAAATAATCCTATCCCCCCTCTGCAGGATTATTCATGTTATCCTTGTCATTGTTCAGCATACATTACTGCATTACTACTGCTGTTGTCTTTTTGCAGCATACTGGATATCCCACCGAGCAATGAAAACTGTGTTTGACGCCATTGACAACCTGGTGCCACCACCTTGCGACATCAGTTATGTGCAGGAAGCCATGTTTACTTACTTCCAGGTAGCATTTTTTTTTCTAATGGCTCACTATACAATCTGAATATACAGTGCCTTGAGAAAATATTCATACACCTTGAAATTTTCCAAATTTTGTCATGTTACAACAAAAACGTAAATTTATTTTATGTGATAGACCAACACAAAGTGGCACATAAGTGTGAAGTGGAAAGAAAATGATAAATGGTTTTCAAAATTTTTTACAAATAAATATGTGAAAAGTGTGGCGTGAATTTGTATTCAGCCCCCTTTTACTCTGATACCCCTAACTAAAATCTAGTGGAGCCAATTGCCTTCAGCCCCCCTGAGTCAATATTTGTTTAGGGTCGTTGTCCTGCTGGAAGGGGAACCTCCACCCCAGTCTCAAGTCTTTTGCAGACTCTAACAGGTTTTCTTCTAAGATTGCCCTGTATTTGGCTCCATCCATCTTCCCATTAACTCTGAGCAGCTTCCCTGTCCCTGCTAAAGAAAAGCATCTCCACAACATGATGTTGCCACCACCATGTTTCACAGTGGGGATGGTGTGTTCAGGGTGATGTGCAGTGTTAGTTTTCCACCACACAGAGTGCTTTGCTTTTATGCCAAATAGTTCAATGTTGGTCTCATCTGACAGAGCACCTTCTTCCACACGTTTGCTGTGTCCCCCACCTGACTTTTTGCAAACTGCAAACAGGACTTCTTATGGCTTTCTTCTTGCCACTCTTCCATAAAGGGCAGATTTGTGGAGTGCACGACTAATAGTTGTCCTGTGGACAGATTCTCCCACCTGAGCTGTGGATCTCTGCAGCTCCTCCAGAGTTACCATGGGCCTCTTGGCTGCTTCTCTAGTGAATGCTCTCCTTGCCCGGCCGGTCAGTTTAGGTGGACAGTCATGTCTTGGTAGGTTGGCAGTTGTTCCATACTCTTTCCATTTTTGGGTTGATTGATTGAACAGTGTTGTTTGTGTTAATAATATAGTTTAATAATCCTGTGATATTTGTTAACCTCTCTCACTACAGGTGTCTAATCGTCTAGGTATTCTCACCCACCTGTACCGAAACTTTGAGAAGTCCAAGATAGCTGGATTCTGTGTGAAGTTGGCAGAAGGTATCATTTTATCATTTTTACAACAATTAAAGTGATTGTAAAGGCAAAATGTATATATTTATTTATTTTTAAATAATAAACATCTCAAAATGTACCTGCTCTGTGTGAGCGTGGCCCAGCCCACTCCTCACTGGCTGTGATTGACAGCAGCAGGAGCCAATGAGAAGGAGGAGAGCCGGAGGTCTCATACACATCGCTGGATCAAGATCAGGCTCAGGTAAGTATTAGGGAATGGTGGCTGCAAACTGAAGGCTTTTTAAGTTCATGCGTAAAATGCATGAAGGTAAAAATTTTTCAGGCTTTAGGACCACTTTAAGATGTATCTAAACCATTACAAAGAGCTATTCTTATTTGGTCTTTATTAACCACTTCAGCCCAGGAAGGATTTCCCAGTTTTTGCGATTCGGCGCGTCGCTTTAACTGACAATTGCGCAGTCGTGCGACGTTGTACCCATACGAAATTTGCGTCCTTTTTTTCCCACAAGTAGAGCCTTCTTTTGGTGACATTTGATCCCCTCTGCATCATTTCTAATCACTGCTATAAACAAAACAAAAAAAGCGTCAATTTTGCAAAAAAAAAAAAAACAATATTTTTTACTTTTTGCTAAAATACAAATCCCCAAAAAATATATAAAAAAACGAATTTATTCATCGGTTTTGTCCGATTTATATTCTTCCTCATATTCTTGGTAAAAAAAATCGCAATCAGCATTTATAGATTAGTTTGCGCAAAAGTTGCTGCGTTTACAAACCATGAGAATTAATTTCTGCCGTTTTTTTACATTTTTTTTACTAGTAATGGCGGCGATCTGCGATTTTGATCGGGACGTTGATATTGGGGCGGACATGTCTGACAATTTTTACACTTTTTTGGGACCAATGACATTTATACAGCGATCAGAAATTTAAATATCCACTGATTACTGTATAAATGTCATTGACAGTGAAGGGGTTAACCTGCAGGGGAGATCTAGGGGTTAACGGAGTTCCCTAGGCGTGTTCTAACTGTGAGGGGGCTGGGCTGTCAGGGACACCAGAGATCTAACTGATCCCAGTGACAGGGATTAGTAGATCTCTTACATGCTGCCTGACAGAGCGGGGAACTGTGTAATTTATGTGTCCAGGTTTAAAGGGATGAGGTGGCAAGCCTAGCCTCCGCCCAAATGGCTGCTTCATTTTTTCACAGATTCCTGTGAATAAATGAACTACAAGTCCCATCAGCCATTGCGGCTGACGGCTTGTAGTTCTGAATAAGCTGCAAGGGTGCCGATGAGCGCTCTAGTAGTTCATTCACAAGCCCTGCAGCTTTGAAACTGACAGCTTATATAAAGCTACGGGCTGAAAGCTGCAGGGCTTGTCTGTAGAAGCCTCTGATCCACCTGCAGGAAAAATGAATGCATGTTTTAAAATATGTGCATTTATTATTTTTTCTAAAAAAGTGAACTAGTACTTTAAATTTACTTTAAATTTACCACCGAAGCATTTTCAGTAAGTGCCAACTACCTCCCCACTGCTGGGTAGAAGAGGAGATTAGGAGATGTTCTGTAGTTCTGTTCTAAGGTAACAACGCTGCTCCTCCATAGACACAGTGCAGTGAGTGAGTGTTGTCACCCTGGGACAGGAAGTGTGTTAAAGCGGACTTCCACCCTAAAGTGGAACTTCCGCTGGTTGGATTCCTCCCCCCCTCAGGTGTCACATTTGGCACCTTTCGGGGGGGAGGGGGAAGAGGACAGCTGTCTTTAGACAGATGTCCTTTTCCACACTTCCGGGAGCTCTGGCCGGCGGACGCAGCCGCTGACGTCAGCAGCCCGGCTCCCTCCTCCCTGCTCGCCTGGCCAGTAGCAGAGCGCGGCAGAGCTCGCGCATGCGCAGTAAGGTGCCCGGCGTGAAGCTGTACTGCTTACACGTCCGGGTTCCCTTACCCGCGATGGAGGCGGCTGCACCCGTCCCTCGATCCGAAGAACGGCGGCGGGTGCCGACATCGCTGGACTCCAGGACAGGTAAGTGTCCTAATATTAAAAGTCAGCAGCTACTGTATGTGTAGCTGCTGACTTTTAATTTTTTTTTTTAGCCCTCGGACCTCCGCTTTAAGGGCAGGATCATCAGGTGAAAAAAAACCTAAAAAAGAAACCCTATGCAGCCACCATGACTAAGGACTGGTAAGCTGCAATATATTACAATTTCGTTTTTTTAGGTTCGATACATTTTAATTCACAAGCGAAATAGAATGGATGAACAGTAACCATATTTGCTCATTGTGCATACGCTCGGTCTGTTGCTGGACCTATTTGTTCTCATTGATTTGTGTCTGGGGTCTATGCATTTGAAAATCATATACTTTCTGCAGTCTCTGACAAGGTGAAACACCCACAATGCAGCTGATATCCATAAACCTTGTAATTAGGGTGGCACCGATACCAAGCATTTGCACAAGTACACTGGAGCGACCAGCCGGCACATCCGCCAGCTGGCCAGAGTCCCGAACAAAGCCGAAATCGCCTTTGATTTGGTCTCACATGTAGTAACCCGGAAGCAACGTAATTTCCGGTTTACTCGGCTGGCGATGGCGCTGATTTAAAAAAAAATCCCAAAACGCAGATTTATGGCAAAGGAGGGATCTAGAGTCTTTTAGACCCCAGATCCCTCCATAAAGAGTACCTGTCACTGCCTATTACTGTCACAAGGGATGTTTACATTCTGACAGCAATAAAAGTGATCAGAGACCGTGTAAAAAAATAAAATTAAAATAAATAAGAAAAACATTTTTTTAAAGTGCCCCCGACCCCCGTGAGCTCGCACACCAAAGAAAACGCAAATGTAAGTCGCACCCACAAATGTAAATAGTGGTCTGATCACACATGTAAGGTAGCGCTATGATCGTCAGAGTGAGAGCATTAATTCTAGTGCAGGACCTCTTCTGTAACTGGTAACCATTAAAAGAGGTATCTATTTACTCGGCATAACATCCTCTTTCACATTATACAAAAAAATTGGGCTAACTTTACTGTTTATTTTTTTTTTAATTCAGTGAAGTGTATATTTTTCCAAAAAAAAAAAATGTGTTTGAAAGACCGCTGTGCAAATATCGTGTGACATAAAATATTGCAACGACCACCATTTTATTCTCCAGAGTCTTTACTAAAAAAAAAATATATATATATAATGTTTGGGGGTTCTAAGAAATTTTCTAGCAAAAAATACTGATTTTAATTTGTAAGCAACAAATGTCACAAAAAGGCTTGGTCTTTAAGTGGTTAAAAAGAAGGTAAGCTAAATCAAAGGGGGAGAAAAAAAACTGCCAATACGTTTTTAGCCAGCAAAAAAGATCTGCATGGGACAAAGTTTGTAATGTGGGTGGAACTCTGCTTTAATTTAAAGCTGACCTTCACCCTAAAAAGGGTATATTGTGCTGCCCTGCCTCCTCCCCCCTCCCTCCCTCTCCTACAAATGGATTATTTTTGGGGGGAGGCAGCAAAGCAGCACTTGCTCAATTCTCACCTAGGCAAGAATTTCTCCTCGCCCCCCTGTGATGTGCTGCAGGGCTCAGGTTCCAATAGCCCTGCGACATATCTACTTGTGTGCCAGTTGCCCAGGCCATCTGCACATGTATGGGGTTTCCTGTACACGCACAAACACTGCTACCAGGGGGGGTCCAAACCTTCCCTATGCGGAAATCAGCAGCACATGCGTAGATGTGCCGACAAGTTCTGCCAGAGCTCAAAGCTTAGGCAGGGCTAGGGTTGCCACCTCATCCCTTTAAACCCGAACACATATGAATTACACAGGATGTTCTGAGGCTAATTGAATGCAGATAAGGCACCAAGTGAGTTTAATTACCACCTTAATCAGCCACATAACAACCTGTGTAATTAATATGTGTTCAGTTTTAAAGGGATGAGGTGGCAACCCTAGGCAGGACCTGTGGGCACTTCTGTGCATGGGCCATAATGGTAGCACCCAAAGGGGGTGGGAGGATGGCGGAGCCAACTAGTAGGCGGACTGAAGTTCTTCTTTAACCATTTCAGCTCCGGAAGGTTTTACCTCCTTAAAGCGGAGTTCCACCCTTTTAAAAGTTAGCAGCTACAAAAAGTGTAGCTGCTGACTTTTAATAATCAGACACTCACCTGTCACAGGCTCCAGTGATGCAGCTGCCTGCAGCGTCGCTCTTCTCCCCCTCCTCCGTGTGGCGCCGGCATCACAGGTTTGGGTGCCCGGCTTTGGCTTCAAAGCAGGGCGCGCACTGCGCATGCGCGAGTCGCGCTGCGAATGGCCGGTGTATCCTGTGGGACCTGTGGCGTGTCCCAGAAGATCGCTGGGTGGGAGGGGGGGGGAGGTGAACTTCCTTCCGGCGCCAGGAGAGGAAGTGGGACCTTGCGAAAACAGGGCCTCCACCCCCCCCCCCCCAAAAAAAAAAAGGACATGCCAATTGTGGCATGTCAGGGGGTCACCTTCCCTTGAAGCGGAAGTTCCACATTTAGGTGGAACTCCACTTTAATGACCAGGCCATTAAGGGCACTTAATTTTTGTTTTTTGTTTTTTCTCAAATTTTATTGTATTATTACGACAGACATACACTTAAGATATAAGCCAAATGTGTATACAAATAACAGGTAAACAAGAGTAGAGTCTGTCTATACTCATCCATACCCGTGAAGTCTTCCAACAGGACCTGGAAGTGCAAAGTGCAGTAGATTGGAAAGCTAAGGTGACTTGGGGGCCCCCCCCCCAGCAATGGGGGAGGGTGAAGGGCAGCGGCGGCTGGTGTGGGAGGGGCGCTATGGCGCCGCCTCCCCGCCGGCAAAAGACGAAAGAAAAAAAAAGTCAACCCCGCCCACCTACAGGTGGCGCCGGTACATTGACTTTCTTTTTTTTTTTTTTTTCTTTTCGGCTCCTTGGCTGTCACATGACAGCCAAGTAGTGAGCCTATTGGTCGGCCATTAAAGCCTATGCATGTGCGCTTGTTCCTGCGGCCATGCATAGGCTGATTGGCTGCCCTGAGCCTCCGCTCAGGGTGATTGGATGCGGGGCCGGGGGCGGGTCACTGTGGCAGCGGAGGTGACTTCCGCTCCCACAGAGACCATGACCGCCCAGGGACCGACGAGGGGGGGGACAGCCGCTCTCCATGTGCCAAACTCTGCAGACCCAGCGCGCTCTCGCATGCCGAATCTCTGCAACAAGAATCCTGCCTGCTGGATGGGGTAACTGCAGGGGGGGGGACGACTCTGCAATGTACCCCACCTATCTCACTGGCTGCAAACTGTCCCCACCTATCTCACTGGCTGCAAACTGCCCCCACCTGTGTCCCTGGCTGCAAACTGCCCCCACCTGTGTCCCTGGCTGCAAACTGCCCCCACCTGTGTCCCTGGCTGCAAACTGCCCCCACCTGTGTCACTGGCTGCAAACTGCCCCCACCTGTGTCACTGGCTGCAAACTGCCCCCACCTGTGTCCCTGGCTGCAAACTGCCCCCACCTGTGTCCCTGGCTACATAACTGCCCCCACCTGTGTCCCTGGCTACATAACTGCCCCCACCTGTGTCACTGGCT
>BLSH010002386.1:638117-655011 GCA_018402905.1 Glandirana rugosa
ACTATAGACTGAAAATGGAATCACACCTGAAGACCCTTTTAATCACTCGGTTAGTGTGTTCGTTCTTTACAAAGACTGAAAAAAATGATACCGGGGTTATGGTAGCTATCTGCTACCATAACAACGGTATCCCACTTCAAAGTACCGCCGTCAAACGACGTACGGCGGTCCGGAAGTGGTTAAAGGGTAACTCCACTTTTGTGGCAGGAAAAAAAAAAAGAAAATATAGCGCATACAACGGCGAGTCATATTGTAATTGAATGTTATTAAAAATGATTTTTCCTTTCAATCTGCAGCCACTGTCGTTTTCTGAAAATGTAATGCAATATGGCCACTACCTGGAGGTGTTCTGTACACGGAATGTGTACAGAGCATCCCCCAGAAACATTTCTTGCTTGTGTGATTGGCTCACTAATTTTCCCAGAAGTCCACACTAAGGTAAAAGTCAGATATCAGGCATCCCCTGCAACAACAACGTCATTTTTGGCAATACTCCCAATAGGATATCACATCTAAAAGGGATGCAGACCCAGCAGCTTTCCTCAGTGCTTTGCAGGTGCAGCAGCAGATTGATAATTATGAAACCACTTCCATTAGATACATTTTCCCACATGGACACAAAACACAGGGGATTTCTCCAGAACAAGAGGTTGGAATCTACAACAAAGTTTGTTAAAAATCCTTGCACTGTACATAGATCACCCAGGAGGGAATTTTTTTTTCCTCACCAAAAATGAAGTTACCCTTTAACCACCTCCGAACCGACCACAGTGTATGAAAGTCACCACTTTGTGGTTATACCATGGTTATGGCTAGCTGCCATAGCCCTGGTATATGTTTACATGGTTGGCGATCCAGTTTCCATAAGAGTAGTCCCAGTGACAGATTCGCCAAGGGATCACTTATGGGCAGCGTAAGAGGTTCCCTCTCCCCTCCCGATGCTCCCCGGAGAGATCAGCAGCAACGATCCAATCCAGTGCACTGATGGGCAGGAAGACGAGTGAGGGCAAGATGGCCCCCACTCGAATCTATGGCCTTGGAGGACCGATCAACGTCAAAAGTCACCTCCATCCTCGGGCCTTAAAGGGCCCATTTTTTATTGCTTGACCCCAGATCCCACATTAAAGGAGGCCCGGTCCTGCTTATTTCTATTACAAGGGATGTTTACATTCCTTGCAATATGAATACAAGATAAAACTAAAATAAGAAAAAATAAATAAAATTTAAAGCGCCCCGTCCCTCCGAGTTCACGCACAGAAGCGAGCGCATACGCAAATCGCACCCACATATGTAAACGGTGTTCAAACCACACATATGAGGTATCGCCTAATCAAAGCAAGATCAATAATTCTAGTACTAATCTGTGTAACCTGTAGAAATTTTTAAAGCGTAGCCTAGGGAGATTTTTTTTTAAGTATCGCAGTTTTTCGCGACTCCACGAACGGGCGCAATTTTAATGCATGACATGGTAGGTATCATTTACTCGGCGTAACATCTTTGACATTATACCAGAAAATTGGACTAACTTTACGGTTTTCTTATTTTTTTAATCAAACAAGTGTATTTGTAACCAAAAAATTGTGTTTGTAAAACCACTGCGCAAATACGGTGCGATAAAGTATTGCAGCAATCCCCATTTTATTTTCTAGGGTCTCTGATTATATAATCCGTAAGTAATTTTCTAGCAAAAAAAATACTGATTTTAACCACTTCAGCCCCGGAAGAATTTCCCATGTTAGGACCAGAGCGCTTTTTGCGATTCGGCACCGCGTGGCTTTAACTGACAATTGCACTGTCGTGCGATGTTGTACCAAATTTGCATCCTTTTTTCCCCACAAATAGAGCTTTCTTTTGCTGGTATTTGATCACCTCTGCGTCATTTCTGATCAATGCTATAAACAAAAAAAAAAAAAAAAAAAAGGCGACAATTTTGAAAAAAAAAAAAGTACTAAATGGCTAAAGTACAAATGAAAAAAGCAAAAAAATGTATTCATCATTTTTGGCCGATATATATTCCTCATTTTTGGTATAAAAAAAAAAAAAATTTAAAAATCGCAATCGCCATTTGATTGGTTTGCGCAAAAATTGACGCTTTTACAAACCACGAGAATTAATTTGCGGCATTTTTACAATTTTTTTTTTACTGGTAATGGCGGCGATCTGCAATTTTTATCAGGACTCCGATATTGCAGTGGACAGATCAGACATTTTTGACACTTTTTTGGGACCAATGACATTTATACAGCGATCAGAAATTTAAATATCCACTGATTACTGTATAAATGTTATTGGCAGGGAAGGGGTTAACCTGCAGGGGGAGATCTAGGGGTTAACTGTGTTCCCTAGGCGCGTTCTAACTGTGAGGGGGCTGGGCTACCATGGGCATAAGAGATCTAACTGATCCCAGTGACAGGGATCAGTAGATCTCTTACATGCCACCTGACAGCAAGGGGAACCGCTGTGTTTACATCGGCAGCTCCCTGCTTTTAACTGCTTCCCGACCGCGCGCCGTCTTTTCACGGCGGCAGTCGGGGAGCCCTGCGCGAATCGCCGTAAATAAACGGCGATTCGCATTTGGCCACCAGGGGGCGCGCGCGCGCCCCCGCCGCACTCCTGGGGAGTGTGCCCGCGGCTCGGGCGGACCCGATGTCCGCCGGCGAGCCGCGATGAGCGGCTATAGGGAAAAGAACGGGGAACCGCCGATGTAAACACGGCGGTTCCCCGCCCTGTCAGTGGGGCATGAGAGATCTACTGATCCCTGTCACTGGGATCAGTTAGATCTCTCATGCCCATGTTAGCCCAACCCCCCCACAGTAAGAACACACCCAGGGAACACAGTTAACCCCTAGCTCTCCCCCTGCAGGTTAACCCCTTCACTGCCAATGACATTTATACAGTAATCAGTGGACATTTAAATTTCTGATCGCTGAATAAATGTCATTGGTCCCAAAAAAGTGTCAAAATGTTCCGACATGTCCCCCCAATATCGCATTACCGCTAAAAATCGCAGATCGCCGCCATTACTAGTAAAAAATAAAAAAAAAATAAAAACCCCAGAAATTAATTCTCACCATCCGTAAACGCAGCCACTTTTGCGCAAACCAATCAATAAACGCCGATTGCAATTTTTATCGCAAATATGAGGAAGAATACAAATCGACCAAAAACGGTGAAAAAAAAATGTTTTTTTATATTTTTTTTTTATTTGAATTTTAGCAAAAAGAAATTTGGGTTTTTTTGCAAAATGGTCGCTCTTCTTTTGTTTATAGCGGCGATAAGAAATGACGCAGAGGCGATCAAATACCACCAAAAGAAAGCTCTATTTGTGGGAAAAAAAAGGACGCAAATTTTGTTTGGGTACAACGTCGCACGACCGCGCAATTGTCAGTCAAAGCGACGCAGCGCCGAATCGCAAAAAGTGCTCTGGTCCTAAAGCTGCAAAACCTTCCGGTTGGTAAGCGGTTAATCTGTCCTAAGCAATGGAGTCTGCCTGAGCCGCGGGAACACTCCTGCAGAGTGCGGCGGGCACGAGAGTGCGCTGGCTAGCCACGCATGCGCGAGACACAGTTTAAGAAGACGGCAATTCGTGCTACAGCGCCACTCTGCCGGCAGTAAATGTACGCGAGTCGGCCAGGAACCAGTCAACTTGTAAACAATGTCAGAAATAGGCTTGGCACTAAAATTGGTTAAGGTACTTACACCCCCTGCTTGTAAAAGTTAACTGTATTGCTGCATTCATGAATACAAAGCTGCATTAATTCATGTATTTTATATCCGACTGAAATAAACCTTCAAACTTCAGCACCTCTTAGCTCATTTCTGATTCTCATGTTTTGCCCTTTTAAAATTTTAAGATGGATTGTATTCTTTCGCCATTGAGAGAACTTTTTAATTTTTGAATAAAAAGATTGAAATGTAAAAAATTTGAGATCAACGTTCGACTTACCCGAACAAAATCAGGTGTATGCCAAAAAGGTCAGCACAAGCAACTGAGGCTTCAAGCTACAAAATTTTAAAACTTAAAAAAAAAAAATTTAATTAAATTTAAAAAAAATAGGATTTTTTAACTTACCGTAAAATCCTTTTCTCTGAGTTCACTGCCAGACGCAGCCCTTCATTGACAAGTGGGGTTTATGCACATCCTACTAGGAGTAGACTAGGCAAATAGAAAAAGGCAAGCTGACCCCTCCCAGGGGGCCGTCCTCACTCCAGCATATAACCCCCCTGCTCTGCATAGCATATTAGTTTGTAACAAGCCGTACAAACGCAACACAGAGGGGTGGGTGCTGTGTCTGTCAGTGAACTCAGAGAAAAGGATTTTACGGTAAGTTAAAAAAATCCTATTTTCTCTTACGTTCACTGACAGATGCAGCCCTCTCATTGACAAGTGGGGATGTCCCAAAGCAGTGTCATTCAAGAGGGGTGGGTAAACAACAACAACTGTACCCAACAGAATCCTCTCAGGAGACGCCAGCTGCGCCTACACCGCCGCCTGCAAAACTTTGCGGCCAAAAGTAGCATCCGCAACTTTGTAAAATTTAACAAAAAGTGTGCACCGAGGCCCATGTAGCCGCCTTGCACACCCGAGACACCGAGGCTTGGTGTCTGAAGGCCCAGGAAGTGAAAATCGCCCTGGTGGAATGAGCCGTGACCGGAAAAAGGGGTTCTTGGCCCCGAACCGTATACGCATGGGTCACAGTCTGTCTGATCCAACGGGAAACAGTAGCCGACGAGGCCGTCAAACCCTTTCGCGGCCCTTCTGTCAGTACAAAGCATCAGACGTCCGAAAGGAAGCTGTAGCCCTCAAATACACTCGCAAAGCCCTCACGACATCCTAAGAATGCAAAGCAAACTCCTTAGGATGAGACGGGTGCGGACACAATGAAGGGAGAACAATGTCCTCATTAAGGTGAAAAGAGGAAACCACCTTCGGTAGGAACGAAGGAGAAAGGCGCAGCACCGCCTTAACCTTATGAAGGACCAAGTAGGGAAACCTACATGACAAAGCCGCCAACTCAGACACCCGCCAAGCGGATGTAATGGCCACCAAAAAGGCCACCTTTTGAGACAGTAATTGTAAGGGAATATTCATAATCTTCTCATATGGCAGTTTCTGCAGTACAGAAAGTACCAAATTCAAATCCCACGGAGCCAAAGGTGACCGTACCTGAGGAGCCACATGACGAACACCCTGTACAAATGTACGAATCAAAGAATACGTTGCTAAAGGACGTTGAAAAAGAATTCTGACCTTTGAGTGTACTCAAAGCCAATTTGTTATCTAGGCCTTGCTGCAAGAAAGCCAGCACCCGGGATATAGAGAAAGAGCGGGGGTTCCAACCCCCCACCTCACACCAGGCAATATAAGCCTTCCAGGTACGATGATATATCCTGCGCGAAGCACACTTGCGCGCCTTAAGCATGGTAGGGATCACGGAGTCAGAGACACCCCTATCCCTCAGCACCTGGGACTCAATAGCCAAGCCGTCAAAGCCAGCGAGGGTAAAGCAGGGTGCAGGATGGGTCCCTGTGACAGCAGATCTTCGCGAACATCTGTTACCATCCACACCACGCCGGCGTACCAAGGGCGCAGAGGCCAATCCAGAGCCACCAGGATTGTCGGGATCCCCTCCGCTTCTATCCTGTGCAGTAGCCGTGGTAGAAGCTTGAGGGGAGGGAAGGCGTACAGTAGCCGGTATCGAACCCAAGGTGCTACCAGTGCGTCCGTGGTGGCCGCCAACGGATCCCTTGTTCTGCACACGAAAGTCTGCACCTTGTGATTGAACCTGGACGCCATTAGGTCCACGTCTGGCGTGCACCACCTGTGGCAAATCTGGTGGAACACCTCTGGATGTAGGGACCATGCCCCCTGATCCAGTGTCTGGTGACTGAGAAAATCCGCCTGCCAGTTTTCTACGCCCGGAATGTAAATGGCGGAGATTGCCGGCACGTGGAGTTCTGCCCATCTCAGAATGTGGGCTGCTTCCGCAGCTGCTGCCAAGCTCCTTGTTCCTCCCTGATGGTTCACGTACGCCCAGTTGACTTCTGCAGGTTGATAAGCCAGCCGAAGTCTCTCATCGAGGCCCTGGTGATAGCAACATTGTCCTCCAGAGCCGAGGCAGACTCACAGGAGTAGGTCGTCGAGGTATGCTACCACAGCAATGCCTCTCTGCCTCAATAGAGCCAGCACCAGAGCCAACATCTTGGTGAAGACCTGAGGCCAGACCGAAGGGGAGTGCCACAAATTGGTAATGTAGGTCTCCCACCGCAAAGTGCAGGAAGCGCTGATGCCAGAGACAAATAGAAACATGCAGATAAACGTCCCTGATATCCAGAGATGCCATGAAGACCCCTTGGTGAAGGGCGGCCACGACCGAGCGGACAGACTCCATCCTGAATTTCCACGCTTTCACAAATGGTTTAGCGCTTTTAGATCCAGAACTGGCCTGACCCCACCTTTTTTGGGCACCACAAAGAGGTTTGAAATAGAAGCCACGAAACCTTTCCAACGGAGGTACCGGCACAATCACCCCTTGTTCGGACAGCGTCTAAACAGCCCCTAAGAGAGCTTTGACGCCCCTGCGGGAGCCTCAAGTTCGATGGGAAGAACCTGTCTGGGGGTAGAGTGCTGAACTATCCTGTACCCGGAAGACACCACTTCCCGCAGCCACCGGTCGGAATTGCGGGCAGTCCACCTGTCTGCGAACCCCAGAAGTCAGCCCCCCACCCGAAAGGGTCGGGCGGGGGCAACCCATCATGCGAAGGAGGACTTTTCCTCTGTCTTTTCGGGCTTGCGCTACCAGGGCCGCTTACCAGACCCCAAAGCAGACTTGCTGGGCCTTGAGCCCGTGCCCGCTGAACTGGGCGCACGAAAAACACGCTTCTGGCCCGATGATGAAGGACCCTACTTACGACGGAAATCCCGCCGCTTGGGTTCTGTACTCTTCCCCCCCCGGTGAAATCCTTAATGATTTCACCCAATTACGCCCCAAAAAGCCGACCACCCTGAAAAGGAAGGTCCGTGAGGCCCTTTTTGGACGCGTGGTCATCCGACCAACACCGCAACCACAGCACCCGTCTGATAATGACTGCAAAAACAGACATCTTCGACAGCATGGGGAGCAGGTCCAAGGCCGCATCACACAGGTACCGGAGACCCTGTATCAGATGGTCAGCCCGCTGCAAAGCCTCAGGTGAACACCTGCAGCTCAACTCATTGTGCAATTCCGTCGCACATTCCGTAAGTGACTGCGTCACCATGGCCGACGCCAGAGCTGGCTTCATGGCCGCCCCCAAGAAAAATGCCTTGGATACCGCCTCCGTCCGTCTATTGGCAGGATCCTTAAAAGATGGAGACCCTTCCAAGGGAATGGTTGTCGCCTTATTCAGGCGAGCCACCGGAGGGTCCACTGCGGGGGATGCCCACTTCTGCAAAAAACTGTCCTCAAAAGGGATAGCGCACAGAGAAACATTTGGGCAGTGAAAAGGAATTCTGCGGACGCTGCCATTCCTTATACACAAACTGGTCAAAAAATTGGGCATCAGGATATGCCTTAGGGGTCCGTGACGGCTTAAAGGACCCACAAACGTAGGCAGTCTCCTGCAACTCCCTAGCTTGGTCCAGCCGCAAAGACTCACGGATATCGGTGATCAGGGAGGCCACCAGCGCCCTTTCGCACGCCACCGAGGCCCCCTGGTCTTCCTCACTGTCCCAGGGCTCCAGTTCACCCTCAGAGAGCTCCACGGGGGTCCCTGTGACCACTGAGGTCCCTTCCGGTTCAGAATCCTACCCAGAAGACGGGGGGGGGGGGGGGTGTGGACGCTTTTTAGACACCCCCTTAGCACGGCTCGGTACCCCCCGGGCAAAAAAACTCTCAAAATGGAAGTTAATTGATCCAGGGGAACCAGAGGTCCCAGCGCAGCTTGCGCTTCCACGGACCCCTCCGGAGAAGAAATCATAGGTTCAGCCGCCATTGTGCCACCTGAACACTTGCTAGACCTAGATGCCATGAGACCCCCACTGTGCAGCCCCACCACTGCCCCACAGAGCAACCGGGTAAATGCCCAGGAGGACTGTGCCCAACGCCACCGACACTCCAGGGAGAGCCAGCTATACTTGCTGTTAGTGCCCTTCTAGCTCTGCGTCCCAGTAGGAGTGATGTCCGCCCCTGCCTTGAGCTGTTACTGCCGCTTTGCTTGCACCGCTGTCCAGAAGAGAAGAGAAACGGCGCCGACGCGCACATTTTCTCCAGGAAGGCACACCAAAAATGGGCGCCGAGTGGTCACAAGAGGCCAAAAGCACATCCAAACAAGCCGCGACTATGCCAAAATGGCCTCCAAACGCAGCACAGGCAAAATGGCAGCGATCGCCAAAAAATGGCGGCGGATCGGCGCATGGCGGTTCTTTAGCGCGGGGCGGGGAAGAACAGGAAAACAAAAGGGGACCTGAAGCCTCCACCGAACGGCAATGGCACCGCTGGTCACTCACTAATCCGACGGGCGTAGCGGGTAGCAGGCCTTCCTCCCCTCAGGTGGGGAGGGATGCTGCAGACCAAACGCCCCTGGACTAGAGCGCAGCCTGTCACTCGGATGCAAGTGGGGTTCACCCACTAGCCCCCCCCCGCACAGAACGGGTACAATGCGGCGGACCCCGCTAAAGCTAAGGGTAGCTCACATCGGTCGGCCGTGCTGGGGAGATTTCAGGATTCGAGGTATCCTCTATGCCCCAGCCGGCTACTTGATAGCAGTCTTCATCAGATAGCTTGAAAAAAAGCAAAAGGAAGAAAAATGGGGAACCGCAGATCCCAGAAGGGAACCAGGTCTAACTCCTTGCACTAAGCATAAAAAAAAAAAAAAAAAAAAAAAAAAAAAACTGATATGCTATGCAGAGCTGGGGGGGTTATATGCTGGAGTGAGGACAGCCCCCTGGGAGGGGTCAGCTTGCCTTTTTTTTCTTTTTTGCCTAGTCTACTCCTAGTAGGATGTGCGTAAGCCCACTTGTCAATGAGAGGGCTGCGTCCGTCAGTGAACGTAAGAGAAAACAATGGTTCTCTATGGAGCCTGTTCACACCTGAGCATGGAAAACCGTGGCAACAAGCACCAGAGAACAACTGGTACCTTAAGGTTACAGTTGCTAACCCCCTACACTATGATTATGCCACCCTCTGTTCTATAACACTATGTGCCCCTGTGCTGTATAAAAGATGCAGATTATACCATATATCAGAGCGGCTTCCGGCGCTCACGTGACTTCTCGGCTCTCTCCGGCTGACAGCTCTGGCGGGCGGGGCCAAGCACTGCCGCTTACGTCAGAAGGGGAGGAGAGAGAGCCAAGGAGTCACGTGAGCGCCAGGAGATGCTCTGATAAAAGGTATAATCTGCATCATTTATACAGCACAGGGGCACATAGCGTTGTATAACATGGCATAATCGTGTATAGATTTGATTGCACCAGGAGAAGATTGTGGAGTGGACAGAGCCGACAGGCAGGGAGGACGACACAAGAGCAGACAGCAGGGTTGCGGATGACGGAGGCACGTAATCTGATCACATTGTCAGGCCTCAGCAGCCATGATAAACCGTGGTCAGTTTACGGGGGGGATTAGAGTATAACCAGGCAGGATCAACCAGGTTTTTTTTTAGGCAATACAGAGGGCCAAAATGGCAGCACTGCGCTGTATAACATGCTTTAAGAGAACAGGACCAATTTTTTTTTTCTTAGGTTAAACACTTTTGTAGCTTTAAGCTTAAGTGTGAAGGCAACCTACAAGCAGAGTTCGCATCTTTAGGCTGGGTTCACACTGATGCAAATTGGACACAGGTTTCGCCACATCCAAATCGCATGACAGGAGATTGTGACTGGCTCTCAATGGAGCCGGTTCACACAGCTATGTGGCAGCCACAGAGCACATTGCACAGGGGTCCTGTGAGCCTTTGGATCCATTTTAGCTCCAAATTCAGGCAAAAATTTGGGCCAGATTAGTCCCCGAAACTGAGAAAAGGGACGCACCGGACATCCAAAGTCAGTGTGAACCCAGCCTTAATTTACAAGTCATCAATGGCAGCTGCTGTATTCGGATGCTGAAAGGTTCTTTTACTGACCGACCAGCTTTATTCTTTACACTGTCTACAGTTCTTAATCAGGACAAGCCTAGCAGAGCTGCATTAGAGAGGAGTACTGAATACACAATCACTGTGCAGCACTACAAGCAAGAAGCAAAGCCTGCATATGTATTAAACAAACCTGGCTCCGAGGGTATGTCCCCCCCGGGTGCCGCACATCAACGCACTTTGTGGTAAAGTAAATGGCAGTCTCAGCCTGGACTCCGTCTCCAACGGGTTTTGCTCCATCCATCAGAGCGTTTTTTTTTTTTACCACAAACTGGTTTGGATTGATGTGTGGCTCTCAGGACATACCCGCTATTACATTATCGTTTGGAGCCAAGCACTTTCCCTTGCTGGCACTCACAGCGGTGGGTACAGGGTCATCATTCTTCACAGTGTGAGCACCACACATTTCCTCTATTGTTTCAGTGAGCAAAAATGGCTGCCCGTTTACACATTTCCTTACAAACAAAAGGTTTTCTAAAAACATCAAGCCCCCGTTCACACCGATGCAACTGGTCATGCAATTTGACAGTTACAAATCGCATGACAAGTCACACCCTGTTGGCAATAAAAATCAGTGCGACTTTGAGATGCAACACCATTTCGAAAAAATAGGTTCCTGCACTATTTTTACATGATTTTGGATGCGACTTTCATGTTGCACAGATGTCAGGTAAGTCGCACCTGAAATCACACTGCCCTGAGGCTTTAAAGTGGCATTTAGTGTGAACCAGGGCTAAGACTCCTAGATGCATCCAAGTTCGCTTTGATTATCAAAAATTTTAATAGCATTTTTGGTTTGTGGTGCTCAGATGAAGTGTAGCTCCAAGAATGACGCTGTACATCATTAAAAGACAAACCTTTGGCAAGCCTAGGACAGTGGTCTCCAAACTACGGCCTGGGGGCCAGATGCAGCCCTTTGCTTGCTTTTATCCAGCCCTTGCGGTATTATTCCCCCCCCCCCCCCCCGTCAGCAACAGTGGGGCATAGTTACTGCCACAGACAGACAACGGGGCCAATCCCGCCCACCCACACAAGCGGGGCACAATCCCACCCGCCCACACAAGCGGGGCACAATCCCACCCGCCCACACAAGCGGGGCACTATTCTTTCCACAGACACAATGGGGCACTATTCCTCCCATTGATACCAATGGGGCACTAGATCTTCCGTGGATACCAATAATTGGCAGTAATAATCCCCTTAAACGTGGCATTGTTTACTCCCATTGATAGGACATTTTCTTTTCCCGACCAACCACAGTCCGGCTCCCATAAAGTTTGAAGGACAGTAAACTTGCCCTTTGTTTATAGTTTGGAGACCCCTGGACTAGGCTGTCATGGACCAAGTGCCCGGAGATGTGCGCCAGCTGTCAATGCAAATGTCTTCTTGCTAGTTGCATTTTTTGATGGCCAAGGGGAGGTAGGAAGGGGGGTTTCCTATACAACCTCACAAGCAGTGTTTCTCAACTCAAGGAGCACCAACAGGTCAGGTTTTCCATTATTTTGCACAGGTGATTTGATCAGTTTCACTGCCTTAGTAATTACCACAGCAGTTTCATCTGAGGGAAATCCTGAAAGCATGACCTGTTGGTGCTTCTTGAGGACTGGAGTTGAGAAACGCTGTTCTAGAGCACAAAGGAAGAGGGGACAAAGTACTACATGTAATTTGCCCCTGGGGCACACAACATGGAATTCTTTAAGTGGACCAGACACAGATATCTAAACACTGGTAAGAAGATAGCAATTTTGAAATACCTGTAAAACTGAGCCGGCTGCAGGGCTGGACCTGCCAGAGATAAGGACAACTTTTTGCGGCTCTTTACCTTGAACAGTTACACATTGAGGTTGATTTACTAAAACTGAAGTGCGCAAAATCTGGTGCAGCCGTGCATGGTAGCAAATCAGCTTCTGACTTTAGCTTTTCCAATTAACCACTTGAGACCGCCCACCTTAGTTATACAGCGGCCACTCTGCACCATATCTAGTACATGACCCTACACTTCCGGGCTTGGGGCGCACACACCCCCCGCTCCAGAAGGAGCAGATCGGTGGGTAAGGCAGACTATGTCTGCATGGCACCCACCAATCCTTCGGTACAGAGGAAGATAGGCAATTTGCCTATGTAAACAAGGCAGATCGCTGTTCTGTCGGTACAGAAGGCATGGATCCTGTGTCTCTGAAAAGCAGGGGCACCGATCCATGCCTTACCCTAGTTAAAGCACCTCCCCCATAGTACACAAACACTGGCTAGGCACATATTTAACTCTTTGCTCGCCTCGGACGTCAACCCCTTCCCAGCCAGTGTCATTAGTACAGTGACCGTGCGTTTTTTTTTTAAGCACTGATCACTGTATTAGCTTCACTTAGACCCCAGTACAAGGGCCTGCCTGATTGCATACAAATTGAAACTGTAAAGGTTTGAGCTCATATTATATGGTTTTGGTAAATCTGAAGACAAAAATCTGCAGAAAATCTAATAGTGTGTGTTAGATTTGTCCGCCACAATCTCACCGTCGCTGATCACCGCCATTACTAGTAAAAATAAGTAAATAAAAATATCCCATAGTTTGTAGACACAACTTTTGTGCAAACCAATATACGCTTATTGGGATTTTTTTATTTTACCAAAAATATGTAGCAGAATATATATTGGCCTAAATTGATGAAGAAATTAGATTTTCTACATTTCATTGGGTAGGTTTATAGTAGAAAGTAAAAAAAACTTTTTTTTTTTTTTTATAGTGCAAAAACAAATGCAGAGGTGATTAAATACCACCAAACTAAAGCTCTATTTGTGGGGGGAAAAAAAAGGGATTTTATTATAACTTACCGTAAAATCCTTTCCTCCGAGTTCACTGACAGACGCAGCTCTTCATGATTATGTGGGTTTTATGTCAGTTACTACTAGGAGTTAACTAGGCAGGGAAAGAAAACAGCTGACCCCTCCCCTGGGGGCCATCCTCCTTTCCTACATCAAACCCCCTTCCTGTATAGCTCTTCAGTTCGTACAAAAGCCGTAAAAACACAGAGCCCAGAGGGGTGGGTGCTGCGTCTGTCAGTGAACTCGGAGAAAAGGATTTTACGGTAAGTTATAATAAAATCCCTTTTTCTCCTTACGTTCACTGACAGACACAGCTCTTCATGACTGTGGGGACGTCCCAAAGCTGTGTCAAAAAGAAGGGTGGGTAAACGCTAACAACTGTACCCAATTGAACCTCTGAAGAGGCGCCAGCCGCGCCTGTAAAACTTTGCGGCCAAAAGCAGCATCTGAGGATGCAAACACATCAACTTTGTAAAACTTAGTAAGAATGTGAACAGAGGCCCACGTGGCCGCCTTGCACACCTGGGACACCGAGGCCTGGTGTCTGAAGGCCCAGGAAGTACTAACCGTCCGGGTAGAGTGAGCCGTGACTGGAAAAGGGGGAACTTAGCCCCGAACAGAATACGCATGAGTCACGGTTTTCCTAATCCAATGATAAATAGTAGCCGAAGAGGCCGCCAGGCCTTTTCGCGGCCCTTCTGGCAGCACAAACAAGCATCAGTTTTCCAAAAGGGAGCTGTAGCCGCCAAATACACCCGTAAGGCCCTCACTACGTCCAAGGCATGCAACTCAAACTCCTTTGGGTGCGAAGGACGAGGGCACAATGAAGGCAGAATATCATCTTCATTGATGTGAAAGGAAGAGACTACCTTCGGAAGAGGGAGGAGGTCGCAAGACCGCCTTATCCCTATGCAGAATCAAATAGGGGGACTTGCACGCTAGTGCAGCTAATTACGACACCCGTCTAGCAGAAGTGATGGCTACCAAGAAGGCCACCTTCTGTGACAGAAGCTGAAGAGAAATCTCCCTGATCTTCTCATAAGGTGGTTTCTGAAGCACAGAGAGCACCAGATTCGAATCCCACGGAGCCATCGGGGAGCTTACCCAAGGCGCCACATGTCGCACACCTTGTACAAAAGTACGAATTAAAGGGTGTGAAGCCAAAGGCCTCTGGAAGAGAATGGCTAAGGCCGAAATCTGACCCTTGATAGTACTCAAGGCCAAGTTCTTGTTCAGGCCTACCAGAAAAAAAGGTCAGGACCCTGGGCACAACATAAGAACGGGGGTTAAAACCCTCCGCCTCACCAAGCAATGTATGCCTTCCAGGTGCGATGATAAATCTTGCGAGAGGCACACTTGCGAGCTTTTTAGCAAGGTAGGGATCACGGAGTCGGCGACTCCCCTATCCTTCAGCACCTGGGACTCAATAGCCAAGCCGTCAAAGCCAGCGAGGGTAAAGCAGGGTGCAAGATGGGTCCTTGAGACAGAAGGTCGTCCCGCATGGGGAGCCGCCAAGGGGTGTCCGCCACCATTTGCACCACGTCGGCGTACCACGTGCGCCGGGGCCAATCTGGGGCCACCAGAATTGTTGGAATCCCCTCCGCCATTATCCTGCGTACCAATTTTGGAAGCAGCTGAATCGGAGGGAAGGCATACAGGAGACGATAATGGCTCCAGGGAACCACTAGAGCGTCCGTGGCCACTGCCAACGGAACCCTCATTCTGGACACAAAGGACCTCACCTTGTGATTGAACCGAGACGCCATGAGATCTACATCCGGCGTCCCCCATCCGAGACAAAACTGAGCGAACACCTCCAGGTGGAAGACCACACCCTTCGGTCCAGTGTCTGGCGACTGAAAGTCCGCCAGCCAAAACATTGGAATGTAAACCGTCGATATTGTCGGAACATGAGCTCCGCCCACGCAGTGTCAGAGCAGCCTCTGCTGCTTCCGCTGGGCTCCTCTTGTCGGCCTGGTGATTCACCCACGCTACCGCTGTGGCATTGTCCAAAGAAAATTCGGATCGGGCGGCCATACAATCTCATTGACCAATGAAGGAGACATAGTCTGATCGCTCCAGCTCCAGCACGGTGATGGACAAGCGAGCCTCCTAAGGCAAACAGCGGTCCTGGAGCGGTAGCTGCCCCAGGACTCCGCTCCAGTCCGTCAGGCTGGCATCTGTGGTGAAAATCATCCACTGAAAAATGAATTCCCTGGTATTAGGGCCGAGTCCCGACAACACCGGCTCAGAGACACCCTGGTCTGGGGGCTCAACTGGATAGGAAGAGCCAAGGACCTATGGGACATGTCTCACCGAGTCAGGATTGCTCGTTAAGAACAATGAGTAACTCCGGGCAAAAAAGGGTATCGCCTCAAAGGCCGAGATCATGAGCCCCAGCACCCTCATACAGCACCGTAGTGAAGACTGACGGAGCGACAAGAGGGTACGCACCGCCGACTGTAAACATCAGATTTTTCATGGTGGAGGAAGAAAAGCAAACACCTTCGCCTGTTCAGAGTCCAGAGTGACTCTCAGATACTCTAGACGGCGGAAAAGAGACACAGACGACATCGTCAGGTTTTATAACCAACCGAAGTCGAGCAGGGATGCCATCGAAAGAATTTATAAAAGGTTGGAGATGCCGGGGGTTGAACCCAGGGCCTCATACCTGCAAGGCATGCGCTCTACCACTGAGCTACATCCCATGCTTGATGCTCACATTCTCCCCCAAAGCCGAGACCGAGTCCGCTCACAGGCGCAAATCGTCCAGGTATGCCGCTAAGGCCATGCCTCTCAGACGTAGCAATGCCAACACCGGAGCTACGACTATGTAACGACCCGGGGTGCGGAGGTCAGGCCGAAGGAAAGAGCACGAATCAGAAACGGTGATCCCCCACCGTGAACCGCAGGAAAAGTCGGTGAAGGGAATGAAGGGTTACATGGAGGTACGCGCCTCCTATGTCTAAGACGCCAACCATACTCCTGGGCGGAGGGCGGCCTCAACCGACTCCATCCGGAATTTTTACATACTGGCCGTGATGCTCACATTTCATAGCCTTCAAGGCCAGGATGGGCCGAGAGTCCTCCCCATTTGTGGGGAAGCACAACAGGTGTGAGCAAAAACTCAGAACCTCTCCCCTGAGGGGACCAGAACAAACGCCCTTTAGTCCGAGAGGCCTGTGCTGCCTCGGATAGGGCCATGCTGCCGCGGAAATGTAATATTGAAAGAGGGAAGAACCAGTCTGGGGGTAGAGAGAACAAAGGAAACTATCCTGTAGCCGGTGGGCACCACTACCCGGACCCAGCGGTCTGAAAAACGGGACAATCACCGCTTTGCGAGCCCCAGAAGATGCCCCCACCCGACCCCAGGGCGGGGGGCAACCCATCAGGCTGAGGAAAACTTGTCCTCCGTCTGTTCTGTTGCGCTGCCATTGCCGTCATCTGGCCCCTGCAGCAGGCTTACCAGAGCGGGTCCTTAACAGCTGACCTGGGGGAAAAGAGGCTCCCGCCTGCGACGAAATTAACGCCTGCGGGCTCCTGAGGAAGAAATGCCCCCCCGTGAAAACCTTGATGACTACATCAAGCCGTGGGCCAAGAGACGTTCAGCCTGAAAGGGGAAGTTGGTCAAGCCTCCATTGGGAGCATGGTCGTCCGACTAGGAACGCAGCCAAGGAATTCGGTAAGGTCTAACGGCCGAGATCAGAGTCCTGGCCAATAAGGGCAAAATGTCAATGGCCGCCTCACAGAGATATATGATCCCCAGGAGTAAAAACGCAGGCTTTTCACAGTGCCATTTGTAGGTTCCTAGATAATGCATTCATATAGGTGCTGTACCACCATGGCCGAGGCCAGAGTTGGTCGTACAGCAAGGCCCGCACTCAGAAACAGAGACTTCCAGGTGCTTCTGTCTTCCTGTCAGCGGGAACTTAATTTTTTTTCTTTTTTTTTTTTAAAGGAAGGG
>BLSH010002386.1:675168-695763 GCA_018402905.1 Glandirana rugosa
CAATTTTGGGGTTTGTAAGATCTTAAAAAAAAAGATTAAAAAAATATCGTTTTTTTTTTTTTATCAAAATTGAACATTTGGTTCAGGTGTTTTGTCCGGGCCATAACTTCACCAATTTGTTTGGAAATGTATAGGAAATCACATTTCTTAGTAAGGTCACTCCTTATTACGAGATTGGTGAACGATGGGTTCGGGTAAAGACTGTGAAGAGAGGATGTACATTTTTCGTATTAAAGAGGATGCAAGTGACTGTCTGCGTCGAGAAGTACTGAAACACCCCAAAATACAAGCAGGATGGTCCTCAATTGATCTGTCCCTTTTCTTTAGTCGACCGGGGAGGGGACCCCCGGCAGGAGAAAAGGATGTAGGGGAGGGGCCAGCTGATTTCTTTTCCCTGTCTAGTTAACTCCTGGTAGGACGAACATAAAACCCCACAAAGTCATGAAGAGCTGCGTCTGTCAGTGAACGTAGGAGAAATTATGCTTTTTACATGTAGGAGAGAAGTGTCAGAAATGGGCTTGGGTAGCAAGTGGTTAGAGCATTATTCCTCACTGGAATGATTCTTTACACTAAAGGATATGTAAAGGTTTGTTTAACCACTTCAATACCGGGCCTGTTTTGTGGACTTGGTTTACAAGTTAAAACTATTTTTTTTTTTTTGCTATAAAAAAATTAGAAAAAAAAATTCTAGAATGTTTGGGGTTTTAACACCCTAGAGAATAAAATGGTGGTCGTTGCAAAACTTTATGTTGCACCGTATTTGTGCATCCGCCGCTAAGACCACTTTTATCTTACACCAAATTGCCGGCTCTAAAAAAAAAAAAAAGGGTATCTGATTGGTGCCTGTAGCTGAACGCACCATTCACATATCGCCACTCAAAGTCAAGGACGTCAAATGACATCCTCGCTATTGAAGCGGGTAAAAAAAAAAAAAAAAATCCTACTTCCTCTGTGCAGTTGGCTTTGCACAGAGCGCCCCAATCCTCCTGTTCTGGGGTCACTCCTGTTTGACGCTCCTGGCGGCTCCTCTTCTTGAGTGCCCCTCTCCCTGGGGGCACTCGTGCAGGAGCGCTCCCGTGTCCTGCTGCTGCGTCCATCGACACAGACAGCAGTACTCGGCTCCGCCCCCCTGACGACATTGGATTTGATTGACAGCAGTAGAAGCCATTGGGTCCTGCTGCTATCAATCTATCAAATGATGACCTGAGACACTGGCTGGAGTGGGTGTGCTGGAACGATCGGGCTCAGGTAAGTATTAGGGGGGCTGCTGCACTACAGGAGGTTTTGCATCTTAATACATAGATTGCATTTAGGTGAAAAACCTCAAGTTTAAAGCCCCTTAAAGCAACAGTGCCCATTGCAAAATAGATTTCAACAGAGTGTTCACTATAATAGAAAAGGTAATTTAGTGACCTGCTACCTTTCCAGCGCTTCAGCCTCCATCAGCGATTCCTTCCATCAGCCCCCATGTCATAAGACACTGCCATGATATAAAGAGGTCAGAGGAAGGATCCCCGGCTGTCAGCAGGGTACACCGGCATCCTGCGCATCCAATGTTGTTAATACCCAAAAGAGTGACGGAGGCTGCAGAGCTGAACCGAGCTAAGGCAAGAGACCTGGGCCACCAGGGAGGCAAGTATATTACAGCTTCTGCTATAGAGAACTTTCAGTTGGGGGGGCAGAGTCACCTTAGTCTGATCCATAGAAACAGTTCCCTTCCCGTCCAGCACTGTAAGGCCTGATCTGTTTTGCAAAAGAACTGCTGCTCTAAATTCTGAGGTTCACGGCTTCTCTCCTTTGAAATGAGAGAAACTTTGTGAGAAAATTGCATGCGCTCACCAATGTAATCTTACACCTACACGGCATTAATTTACAGACAAAGCACAGGCCTACGAATAAAAATAGCCGTGCCCTTTATCGCTGGTGGAGGGGGTCTGGTGTTTGGATTGGAGAGAGGAACACAGAATGGAACCCAAATAATTTGGCATACATATAAAGACTGGCCATAGAGCCAGAATAATAAGTTATGTTTTACTAGGAAAATAAAGCTGGGGGTTTGGAGGGAGTATTGGGGGGGGTGCTGTACGTATAACGTGTCATAATGCAATGCTAGAGTCTAGCAACCAATCACTAACTGAACACAAAAAACTTACACGGGGTATTTCAAGGTGAAGAAAACCACAGTGGTGAAACAAGTACAAGCGGGTAGGGCTTGGCTTTAATCCCTCATCTTACCAAGACTCCATACACACTATACAACTTTTGTTGTCGGATTTCCTTCAGATTTACCAAAACCATGTAGTGCAAGGGCCTGCCTGACTGCATACAAACTGGAACTCAAAGACCCCTTTACATGCATTGGAATGAATGGGCGCGCTTCGGAAGCAGCTATACACCGCTTCGGAAGCGCCGGTACTTTTAAGCCCCTTTAACCCCTTGTGGGGGGTAAAAGCTCCCCGCTGCTGTTCAAATAGCAATGCACAGCGGTAAAGTGCCACAAATTTGCAGCGCTTTACCGCTGACGCTCGGGCTTCCCCAGTATGAAAGGGGTCTCCCCAGTGTGAAAGGGGTCTTAAAGTTTGAGCTCATTATATGGTTTTGGTAAATCTGAAGAAAGCAATCTAAAAGAAAAGTGTATAGTATGTATCCAGCTTAAGGCTCCTTTCACATTTGCGTGACTTGAAGCAAAGCTTGTGTAAACTTGAGGTCTATGGACCTCAAGTGGCATCAAAGTCAGGCCAAAGTCTGGGCAGGGACCGCTTTGAAGTCGCACAGATACGAATGGTACTCATTGGAAATAATGGGGTATGACTTGTCATGAGACTTTGCAGTCCCGCATCGCAGGACAAGTCACACAAGTGTGTGAAAGGGGCCCCAAGGTATGTTAAAAAATGACCTGGTAGTCATGGGGTTAAAGCTCAGAGCTGCTTGTACTGCAGAACAATGGTTGAGCGTTAACTGCTCCTCCTTACAGTACAAGGTGGTTGTTTGTCGCACCCCCCACCCCAAACTAAAAGTCACCAGCCGCCACCGCCTTTAGCCACTTATTTTAAAGTGCTTAAGAAGTCCTTTTTTTTGGGGGTGGGGGCACCATTTTTTCTTTAAAATTGGTACTTGCTCCTACTTTTGCAATCCTCACCTAGGCAAGGATGAGGTCCCTTGCCCCACTTGCTCTCGGGAAATGTCAAATGCCCCAGGAGGCTGCAGGGCCATCCGTGGTGCAAGCCCTTACATTTGCAGTGGAGAGCTGGCTGTGGTTCCTCAGGAAGCTACTCCCAGCTCCCATATCCAAGACAGCCGCACAGGGGACCCACAGCAATAAGGGAAGACGGTGATGGACTTCAGACACTGGTAAGCGTCTGATATTTAAGTCAGTAGCTACAGAGTTTGTCTCTGCAGATTTAAAGCAAACTAAAGTTCCTCTTTAAGACAATGGAAAAGTACAACCTGTAAAATCAAGAAAGTCACAGCAAAAATGCCTTAAAAACAGTAAATACTGAAATGACAACTCCAAATTACACACCAAAGAAATATACACTAACTGTGCCAGAAACCTGTTACATTCTTTGTACATTCAATTGGAGTCAGCCTCAACACTGAAGGTAAACAACGTACCAAGATGTCCTCTGTACTATGAGAGTCATTGACTGTGAGACCATTTAACTGCTGCTGCAACTGCCCAACACCCTGCGGCAAGTCTCGGGAAGGGATGAACCAGTCTTGGTCTTCCTCGTCCAGCATTTCCTGGAAGCAGCGGTCTAGAAACTCCTGCTCCTGTAGCTCCTCTTCCACCTGAACAGGGACAAGAAAACAAAGTGACAAAAACGCACAAGAAGTTCATGCAGTATCTGAGCTCCATCATTTTATTTACCCCTTTCCAGCCAGCGAGAGCTGGCATGTTAAAAGTTGGCATTACGCGATTCCTGTGGTAGTCACAGTGACCATATGTGTTTTCTGGTCATGCGATTCCTGTGATTGGCTGTCACCGTGACCATGTGTGCTTCCCGGTCACCTGACATTTGACACTTTTTTGGGAACCAGCGACATTACAGTAATCAGTGCTAAAAATATGGACTGACACGGGCAGGGAAGGGGTTAACAGGGACAAACAAGGGGTTAAACATGTTCCCTTTGGGATTACTAACTGTATGGGGGATGGGCTGCCTGGGGAAACGCACAGATCCGTCTTGTTGAGATGAGAGGATGGATCAGTGTGATCTCCCCTGTCAAAATGGAGCTCTGCCTTGTTTACACAGGCAGATCCCTGTTCTGTCACTGCGGGGAATGATCGCAGGTGCCGGTGGACAGTCCGCAGGACAATTTTTAAGTGCCATAGTTTGTCAGCATTCCACGAGCATGCGCAATTTTTAAAACTTGGCTTAACATCTTTCAGATTATACAAATAATTGGAGTACCCATTGCATTTTATTTTTAACCACTTAACCACCTAGGGCATACTAGGACTTCCTTGGCTTTGAGTGGTGATATCTGAATGGTGCCTTCAGCTAAAGCACCATCTGGTCACCAATCATCTCTATGACCCTCGGAGGCTGGGCGCGGCGTTACGACGTCATGCACGGGCCGGCTTTAGTAAACAAAGCAGTGATAGCGGCTGGAAATATATATTTTTGTTTAAACATCTCTATCCATCTCTCTATCTACACACAGTTTAAAAAAAAATTGTGTTTCCAATACCACTGTGCAAATCCCGTGGCAAAAATTGCAATTCTCTTGGGTCTTGGCTATAAAAAAAAAAATAAAATACTGATTTAAACTTAAACAAAAAGTGCGAGAAAAAGCCTGGACTTTGAGTGGTATTTGGTAAAGTGCAATACTGAATGGTTTGTGTAAGAGTTTGAAATTCTATTAAAAATTATAATTAAAATTGATTGGAAATATTTTTTACAAAGCCATACATTTAATACAGGAAGCCACCATGACAGAACAATGGAGGATACATCTGGTCAGTTCTTTATATGAAAAGGCTCACCGCCTGGAGGTCATGTTGCCCTTCTTCACTCAATATTTGGAAGTTCCTGACCTTGGCAAGCACGCCTCTACCCGCTTGTTCCAGATGAATGACTGACGCACCGCCTGGCACAGGTTCAGCATAAGAGCTAAGCAAACAGCATCTTCAGAAGGCAGCAAAAGCAAACCTGAACTTCTCTCCCATGACTGGCTTAACGTAGAATTCCAGGATAAAGACAACTAATCTTAAAATCCTGTGTTATATGTTAGATGTACTAGTAGGAATCAATATACACAAACTGGTGCCAAACTTCAGTACTTTCTAAGCAATTACAACAGTTCTCTTTCCTTTTGGGATAAAGAGTTTTACATAAAGAAAAGCTGATCATTGTAAGCACACCCACCTGTCTGTGGTAAATGGTTTGACTTAGAGTTGCACCGATTTTTTTTTTTTTAAATCGGCGAGTATTGATATTTTCAGTCAAGCACCCGTTAATACCAAGGACCGATGCTTTGCAGTGTTATTCAAGTCCAGACACAAAAGAAATTAGCACAAATCGCACTGCAAAGAATCGCATGCGATTTCCCCCACTGCTCCGGTGTGTGTATAGAAAGGATAAAGCGCCATCTATTGGGCATTTAAAAAAAAATGTTACAACTCACAGTACACCTGGCCACATGCAAAATAATCTACATAGGTGTCCCGATCCTGCTGATGGCAAAATCAGGGCCGCTGGAGGGGATTACAGAGCTGGAAGAGAAATTACAGGACACCCATGGGTATAGGGTGGAAGGGATGTCAGCTTGGGGGCAGACTGCCTGTACATCTCCTTCAGCCCTGTGAGTACCTCCAGCAGCCGTGATTTGTTATTAGCAGACCGGGACACCTATGAAGATAATTTTGCATGTGGCCAGATATGAACTGAGTTTTATCATTTATTTAAACCGCCCAATAGATGGCGTTTTTCCCTTTCTAAACACAGGAGCAGTGGGGGAAAATCGCATGCATTTATTTGCAGTCTGATTTACACCAATTCATTTTGTATTGAAGCAATCCGCACCACAAAGTATTGTAACATTTGCGCAAGTACCGATACTCACGCAAATGCTTGGCATTGGTGCATCCCTGGGCTTGACTCATCCCTAACTGCAAGAGAGCTTGTTAAAAAAAAAAAAAAAGAAAAAAGGAAGAACGAACTAATACAGCCGTTACATCACAGGATTGGTAAGCTGCAATATAACATGTTTGCATTTAGGGTTAAAGTGACATTAAACATTTTTTTTTAACATGTCATACTTACCTGCTCTGTGCAGTGGTTTTGCAAAGAGCAGCCCCGATCCTCCTCTTGGGGTCCCCTGCCAGCCCCCTCCTCTAAAGGCAGTGCCCCCAATAGCAAGCGGCTTGCTCTGGGGGCACTGGCGTGTGCGCTCGCTCCCGAGCCCAGCTCTATGCATCCATAAGACACACAGCTGCTGCAGTTCAGTCCCGTTTCCCCGCTCTCTCCCCATTGGCACACATCCACTCTCCTCCCCTCCGTGTTGCTGACCCAGGAAAGCAGCCTGTTTGACGCCACTTCCGGGTCTGCCTCTCAGTGTCCTGGAAAGAATATAAAGCAATGTGACCTGCATTGCATTCAGTGGAGCCCAGAAGAGACATTCAGGGTCTTTTGGATGTTTCATTAACCACTTGCAAACCAGCTGCCTTCGCTATACGGCAGCAGCACCGTAGGTGTACGTCATTTCATGCATGGGAGATAGCGGGTGCCTGGCAGACTCGATGCCAGCCGGCGACCCGCGATTGCCTACGTAAACAAGACAGATCCCCGTTGTGCCAGACATGTCAGATCTTCTGTTCCCAGTGATCGGGAACAGCAATCTGTCATGTCCCTGGCAGCCCATCCTCCCTACAGTTAAAACACCCAGGGAACAGAGTTAACCCCTTGGTCGCCTCCTAGTGTTAACCCCTTCCCTGCCAGTGTCATTTATACATTGACCACTGCATTTTTATAGCACTGATCCTCAAAAAGTGTAATTTGGCATCAGATTTATCCGCCGCAGTCCCACAAAAAAAAAAAAAAAATTTCGCAGATCGCCGCCATTACTAGTAAAAACAAAAATAAATCAAAGTCCCTAAATCTATCCCATATTTTGTAGACAAGATAACTTTTGCGCAAACCAAATCGATATACACGCTTATTGTGATTTTTTTTTAACCAAAAATATGTCGAAAAAAATATATTGGCCTAAACTGATGAATAAATTGCTTTTTATAGGATATGTATTAAAAACAGAAAGGGGAAAAAAAAAAAAAAAAAAAAAAAGAAAATTTTTCTCTCTGTCTCAAAATTGTTGCGGTTTATAGCGCAAAGAATAAAAAAAAACACCAGAGGTGATCAAATACCACCAAAAGAAAGCTCCATTTGTAGGGGGGGGGGGGGACAAATTTTGTTCGGGTGCATGTCACACCACCGTGCAATTGTCAGTTAAAGCGACGCAGTGCTGTATTGCAATCCTGGTCGGGAAGGGGGTAAATCCTTCCCGGGGCTGAAGTGGTTAAAGAGAACCGGTCAACAAAAATGATTGTTACGTTTAATCATGTAAAAAAATAAAAAGAATAAAACAGGATCTCACAAAAGTACACCCCTCACATCTTTGTGAATATTTTATTCTATCTTTTCATGTGACAACACTGAAGAAATGACACTTTGCTACAATGTAAAGTAGTGAGTGCACAGCTTGTATAACAGTGTAAATTTGCTGTCCCCTCAATAACTCAACACACAGCCATCAATATCTAAACCGCTGGCAAAGAAAGCGAGTGAAAATGTCCAAATTGGGGCCAATTAGCCATTTTCCCTCCCCGGTGTCATGCGACTCAGTGTTACAAGGTCTAAAGTGTGAATGGGGAGCAGGTGTTTTGAATTTGGTGTCATCACTCTCCCTCTTACTGGTAATTGGAAATTCAACATGGCACCTCATGGCAAAGAACTCTGAGGATCTGAAAAAAATAATTTTTGCTCTACATAAAGATGGGCAAAGCTATAAGATGATTGCCAAGACCCTGAAACTGAGTTGTTGTACTGCTGCTCTGATGGATGGACACCACAGAAATTCTCAGTTAAAGGTTGGTCTACTCTCTGCTGACAGCGATTGTCTGTTTTGCAGGGGATTGAAACAACTAATACAACAAGCAGCAAAAAGTGATAATCAAATTAAATTGCATACCTAAAAAGTACAAGATAAAATTATAAGAAACTACACTGAAATATCCTCCTGGTACTTCTGGTTGGAGATCAAAAAAAATCATCTGTTTGACAACAGAGGTAGTAGGCTCTCTGTGGTTCACCAAATGTTTCCGAGCATCCATGCGCAGCCGTGTCCGTGGTTCCATTGTTTTCTGGATTTAAGATAACTTGGTAATATAAAGGTGCTAATAAGACTCCTGATGAAGCCAACTCCAAGGCGAAACATGAACGCACAACTATGTATCTATGATTTATTCTTGATGGTTTTTATACATATTTTAAATGTGTTATAAAAAATATATCTCTTTATCAAGTAATTGATTTTTTGAAAATAATGGCACCCTGAAATCCCATCTTTCCACAAAAAATGCTCTAAATATACAAGGGAGTTGGTGCGATGTTTTGAGGTTCCCTTTGTTCTCCAGACCTTCTCCATTATTCTGTGCCTTGCCTGCCGTCAAGCATGGTGGTGGGAGTGTCATGGTCTGGGGCTCTATAAGTGCTGCCGGCACTGGGAAGCTACAGTTCATTGAGGGAACCATGAATGCCAACATGTACTGTGTACTGTGGAATACTGAAGTAGAGTATGATCCCCTCCCTTCAGAAACTGGGCCGCAGGGCAGTATGCCAACATGATAACGACCCCAAACACCTCCAAATGACCACGGCCTTGCTAAAGAAGCTGAGGGTGGACTGGCCAAGCAAGTCTCCAGACCTAAACCCTATTGAGCATCTGTGGGGCGGAAAGTGGAGGAGCACAAGGTCTCTTAACATCCACCAGCTCTGTGATGTCGTCATGGAGGAGGGGAAGAGGACTCCAGTGGCAACCTGTGAAGCTCTGGTGAACTCCATGCCCAAGAGGGTTAAGGCAGTGCTGGAAAATAATGGTGGCCACACAAAATATTGACACTTTGGGCCCAACTTGGACATTTTCACTTAGGGCTGTACTCACTTTTGATGCCAGCAGCTTAGACATTAATGGCTGTGTGTTGTGGGGAGGAGACCCCAAATTTACACTGTTATACAAGCTGTACACTCACTTCTTTACATTGTAGCAAAGTGTAATTTCGTCAGCGTTGTCGCATGAAAAGATAGAATAAAATATTTACAAAAATGTGAGAAGTGTACTTACTTTTGTGAGAACGAGAACACACACACATTCTCAATGGGAAAAAAAATCTCATGCTGGATATCTATACTGATCTGGACCGGGTTATGCGTTAGGAATGAAAGAATGCCACATTGTTTGATGGAAATGAAAATTATAAAATTATCAAACTACAAAGGGCTGAATTCAAAGACACACTGAAAACAAAAGTAAAAAAAATTATGTAGCAGACTAGTCCATTTTGCTGAAATTTCATTGCAGCAACAAAAAATGGTAGGTTGTATGGCTCCCAACATGCTTGTATGCATGCCTGACAACATCAGCGCATGCTCCTAATGAGATGACGGATGGCGTCCTGGGGTATTTTCTCCCAGATCTGGGCCAGGGCATCACTGAGCTCCTGAACAGACTGAGGTGCAACCTGGCAGCGTCAGATGGCACTTAATGTTCCAGAGGTGTTCTATTGGATTTAGGCCAGGCAAGCGTGGGGGCCATTCAATGGTAATAATTCCTTCATCCTCCAGGAACTGGCTGCGTATGCTTGCCACATGAGACCGGGCATTGCCGTGCACAAGGAGGTACCCAGGACCCACTGCACCAGCGTAGGGTCTGACAATGGGTCCAATGATTTCATCCCAATACCTAATGGCAGTTAGGGGGACATTGTCTAGCCTGTAGAGGTCTGTGCGTCCCTCCATGGATATGTCTCCCCAATCCATCACTGACCAATCACCGGTCATGCTGAGTGATTTTACAGGCAGCATAACATTCTCCACGGCTTCTCCAGACCCTTTCCCGTCGGTCACATATGCTCATGGTGAACCTGCTCATCTGTGAAAAGCACAGGGCGCCAGTGGAGGAGCTGCTAATTCTGGTGTTCAATGGCAAATGCCAAATCGAGCTCCACAGTGCCGAGCAGTGAGCACAGGGCCCACTAGAGGACATCGGGCGCTCGGGCCACCCTCATGAAGTTGGTTTCTGATTGTTTGGACAGACATTTACACCAGTGGCCTGCTGGAGGTCATTTTGTAGGGCTCTGGCAAGGGTCATCCTGTTACTCCTTACACCAAGGAGCAGATAGGGCCGGTCCTGCTGATGGGTTAAGGAGCTTTTACTGCCCTGTCCAGCACTCCTAGAATAACTGCCTGTCTCCCGGCATCTCCTCCATGCTCTTGAGACTGTGCTGAGAGACACAGCAAACCACCTAGCAATGGCACATTTTGACGTGCCATCCTGGAGGAGTTGGACTGTCTGTGCAACCTCTAAAGGGTCCTAGGTACCGACCCTAGCCAAATGCAAAACTAGTGAAAAACAGTCAGAAAAGATAAGCATTTCCTGGGTGTCTGAATTCAGCCCTCGGTAGGTTGATGATTTTCATTTCCATCAAACGATGTGGCATTCTCTCATTCCCAACACATTACCTAGTCTATATCAGTACAGATATTCAGAATTATATTTTTTCCCCATTGAGATCTGATGCTTTTTCAAAAGTATTCCTTTATTTTTTTTGAGATATAGAGAAAAAAAAAATAATATAATATATATAGGGGGCATATGCATAAAACACTGATTGCGATGCACATGATATCACCGCGCACACCGGAGTGAGTAATATTTCTAGCCCCAGACCACCTCCATAACGCTAAACTGATGACTTTTAGAGGGCTTTTATAGTGTACTAGAGTTGTGAAGTTTGCTGCCATTTCACAGACTTAAGCAAACTTAAGGTTTGACACGCTGGATATATATTTACAACCTCACTTATTGAGCTAGTGTGCCCTAAAAATCAACATTAGTATATATTTTTTTTTTTTGGAAAATTTTCAGTATTATCGTGACAAAATAAATTAATAAAATTACCACCATTATATTCTCTAGGGTGTCTTTCAGAAAATATGATTTTTTTTTTGGGGGGGGGGGGGGGGGGTTTATGTAATCTTCAGGCCCAAAATCAATTCTTAAGCATGTGTGCAAAAATTGCAAACACGGCTCTGGCAGTGAAAGTAAAGTGAAAACGGGGTATCGGGATGTGGGGTGTTGGGGATGTTTCCTGCGGAGGACTTTGCTCTTGCTTATATAGCGCATTACCTGTCTGTTGAAGTCCTCTTCATTCTCCATCCACATGTACTCTGCAAAGGGGTTGTTTTCATTCTCGTCGTGTCCGTTTACCACCTGCTCATCCTTGGACTTGTTGTTGGACGTAGAATTCCCAAGATTTGAACCGTTCATCATGGTAGTTATCTGGCAGGGAGAGAAACAAATTAAATACACTACAATCAGCTGTTTGTTGATCTTTCATCTGATGATTCACAGCTAAGACAGGAAAGTGTACTGAGCTCACACTAAGAAGGTGCAACATGACAGCTACAACAAAACACATGTGATCAGACATCTATTTTCATCCCCTCTGTAATATGGGGGGGGTCTGAGATTTAGGATTTGGAGAACTTCGTTTAAGGCCTCATGCATACAGGAGGTTTGTGCAGCTGCTCCTAGGGGGGCGTCAGGTGTTTTCTTTCCTGCCTCTAAACTCCCCTGCATGTTATTTTATGTGCCCATACATGCACCGACTTTTAGCAGCATTTAGGCTCCATTTACACGGGATGCCATTTCAACCTCCCCTGAACGATTTTTTTTTTTTTTACAGCTAGAAGCCAGCGTCTAAAACCGCCGTTTTACATGCTGCGTTTGCAGCACGGTTTTGGCGGGGCGAACGACACAAGTTAAATTTGCTAAATACTGGAAGAGTTTAGCTCTTCAGTGTTCAATAATTTCAGTTGACAGAATTATTCCGGCTAATGGAACACCCAAGCGCTTGACACCTGTAAACACACAATAAGAGCTCTACCAGGGGTCTTAAACTGGCGACTCTCCAGCTGTTGCAAAACTACAAGTCCCATCATACCTCTGCCTGTGAGAGTCAGGCTTGTAACTGTCAGCCTTACAATGCCTCATGGGACTTGTAGTTTCACAAGAGCGCAGAGAGCCTCCCGCTGGTCTCCCATGCCACCGCCCCGCAGAGAGCCTCCCGCTGGTCTCCCATGCCACCGCCCCGCAGAGAGCCTCCCATGCCACCGCCCCGCAGAGAGCCTCCCATGCCACCGCCCCGCAGAGAGCCTCCCATGCCACCGCCCCGCAGAGAGCCTCCCATGCCACTGCCCCGCAGAGAGCCTCCCATGCCACTGCCCCGCAGAGAGCCTCCCATGCCACTGCCCCGCAGAGAGCCTCCCGCTGGTCTCCCCTTAGGGAAGAGGGGGCGCAGAGAGCCTCCAGCTGGTCCCCGTCCCCCCCAGAGAGGAGGGGGCGCAAAGAGCCTCATGCTGGTCTCGCCCTGGGGAGGAGGGGGCACAAAGAGCCTCCCGCTGGTCTCCCCCTGGGGAGGAGCGGGCAAAAAGCCTGATCAAAAAATGATTGTGTCTCTACCAGCAGTTCTGATCTGCTGTCCTCCAGTATATGCTTCTTGCCCCCCACCCCCCGGCAATGAGTCAGAACTGCTGACTACGTCGAGTAAAAGCTCTCTATGCAATTCCTAATACCTTCTTCTACCGCACATTTACAAGCACAGAGACACCAGGTCTGTAAATAAGAACACACAAACCCATGAAAACAAAGTTCACAATCACTACTCCGTCCTTCAAATGTTATTTCAAATCAAACAACAAGAGACACGAGCCAAAACAACCCGAATGTGTTTCGCCATCACTATGGAGGAAGAGTAATCCCAGCGCATTCACTAATGTGGGGCACAACCATCTCCAACCAGCTGGAAGCCGGATAGCCGAGTTCAGCACAAAGCATTAAATAGAGAGGGGTGGGGGAGGTGACCGCCAATACACAGACAGGAGAATCACACAGCACAAGGTGTTCATCCATCGCTCAGACTTCCCCGGCTGCCCATATACATTATACAGCCTCCAAATCCACCAACTACAGGAGTACAGCAGTCTGCCTGGTGATAGCGTCCCCTAGAGGCAATAATGGAATATTGCTTACCCATTTACCCCCCTTCATGAGCGGACATTTTTTGCAATCCAGCACTGTGCTACTTTGACGATTGCACCGACGTGCCATGCCGTGTATAAACATTTATGTGCTCTTCCCACAAATACAGCTTTTTGATGCCATTTGATCACCATTGCTTTTTTTTTGCTCTATTAAAACAAAAAACTGACAATTTTGAAAAAAGAAAATAGGTTGTACTCGGCTATAAAACATCCAAAAAAAAAATGAAAAAAAAAAATAAATAAATAAATCTAAATTTCTTCACAAAATTTAGGCCAATATGTACACTTTTTTTTGGGAGAAAAATAAAATCGTATATTGATTGCTTTGCACAAAAAGTTACAGCGTCTATAAACTATGGGATATATTTGTCATTTTTATTTACTTTTTTACTAGCAATGGCGGCGATCAACGACTTATAGCGGGACTGCGACATTACGGCGGACAAATCAGACACTAATACAGTGATCGGTGCTAAAAATTTGCACTGTCACTGTACCAATGACACCGGCTGGGAAGGGATCAGGGGCAATCAAAGGGTTAACTGTGGGCCTAGGCAGTGTTTTACTGTAGTGTGGGAGGAGCTTTTACTAGGGGGGGGGGGGGGGGGGAAGAGACCTGGATCCATGTCTGCTTTGCAGGAACACAGGATCCATGCCTTCCCTGACATGTTTACATCAGATCAGATCGCCGTTCTGCCTGTGTCCTGAACGATTAGCGGGTGCCAGCGGACATTGGGTGTGTGGGAACTGCTGATCAGCTCCCACTGTATAGAATTACAGAGGGAGCAAGCCTCAGGCAAAGTGCATGCGATACCCTGCTTTCACACTGGGGCGGTGCGCTTGCGGGATGGTAAAAAAAAAAAAAAAAAAGTCCTGCAATCTGCATCTTTGCAGCGGTGTGGGAGCGGCCGCTCCTATATCGCCCCTGCCTATTGAAAGCAATGGGGCAGCGCTCCCGAAGCACCTGAACACCATGCTTATGCGCCGCTAACCGGCACTTTTAACCCGTTTAACCCCTTGTGGGTGGGGTAAAAGTGAACCGCCTCCGCTATAACGAGCAGTAAAGCGCCACAAATTAGCAGCGTTCTACCGCTAGCGCTCGGGCGGCCCTGGTGTGAAAGGGGTCTTGATGTTGTGAAGCGCTGCGAAAAAGGGTTGGCACTATACAAATACTGTATAATAATAAATACTATAGACCCATTTTACCAAGATAAAAGGATTTGTAACGCTCCACATTCTTGTTTTAAATCACCAAAAGCGGCTCCCGTTGCTGCTTTCCTTGCACACCTACTGAGACTCCATTATCGCCTGTCTGAAGGTAAAATGTTATTTTAGGAAGTGTTAGCCTATGCGGGAATCTTTATTTCTTTACACCGATTTTATCATGACTGACGGTAAAACACTAAAAACTTTATAACAGCAACAGTGAAGTGGTAAAAAAGAAAAAAACATATCTATATATATCCAAATGAAGAGATTCATACACCTCTCCAAACCGCCTTATGCCTCGTACACACGTTCAGATTATCGCACGACTAATCGTTCGCTTTTAGTTGTAGAATACATAAAGTGAATGCTACATTAGTTGTAGTGTTATACTAAAACTACGATTTTTTTCGTACGATTCTTGAAAAAACGTCCTGTTTGTGTAGCCATGTATCTGAAACGATCCTGTTTGTGTAGCTACGTTCACGATCATGAGTAGTGTTTGTCTATCGATTTTTATCGGAAGCATACTGTACTGATTATACGATTGTCATTCGGCTGTCGAAAGCTCTGTACTAACGATCAGACTATCGTACGACTGTTCCGAAAGAGAATTTTATCTTCCAATAATCTGAACGTGTGTACGAGGTATTGGGCTCCGTTCACATTAGCGCATTTCCAAAGTAATGCGGTTTCCAGTGCGACTTTGATCTGACGCTGCGTTCTCTGGACCAAATGCACACACACACACACACACACACACACACACACACACACACACACACACACACACACACACACACACACACACACACACACACACACACACACGCTCTTTGAACCGGTGCCAATGAAAAGAATCGGCTGCAACTGGTCATTTAACTGATGTCCAAAGTAGCATGACAAGTTGCATATGGACCGATGGACCCTCAGGCTCCGCTCCTACTAGTGGACTCCCACAAAAGCGTGAAAAGTCCCAGCCCATTGTTATCAATAAACCGACTCTACAGTCGGATGGAAAATAGGGTGGATTTGGCAGACCAGATTGGATAGCGGCAGGTGTCAGCGGACATTTCACCGCTCCATAGAGGTGAATGGAGGCTCGGATCATATCTGCCTGAAAAACTGACAGGTGGACCTGATCTGACTGCCCGTGTGAAAGGACCCAAAAAAGGTACACATTCAGGTCAAACTCTTAGCCTGGGTTCATACTGATGTGGTGCACTCCGCATGTGATAAGCACAGGAATCGCAGCACATTCCTGTGCGAATTACATGCGGTGTGTCTGGGGTGAGATTTGAGCCATGGATTTGTGTGGCTCACATTGCACTGCATTCGCACCAAACTGGTGCAGGACCCTTTTTTTGTCCGCACCAGAATCTGATAGCATGGGTGCAATGCAATGCGATTCTGCATATAGCGCTGCGTTTTGCAAACCGATTGCAGGGCGTCAACAACATGCACTCTGCAATCAGTTTGCACGGATGGGCTGCGATTTAGATGCAGTGCTGAATCTGCAGCAAATTTGCACCGCATCCAGTGTGTTAGGCTTAGGCTCCATTCACACTTGTACGACTCCAAAAGTCACAACCTTGGAGTACAAATTGTCCCCTCTGCAAAGTTGGGCCCACTGCTGCATGTAAAATGTTCAGGTACGACTTTCATGCGATGCATGAGCGTTAAAGAAGTACAGTTAAAGTTCGTTCTGCACTCCTGTGACTTGTTTTCAGCAGACAGCAGGATGACGTCCGCTCTCTGATGAAGTCACAGAGTTGGTCCAGGCTCAGGTGTCATAACAAATGGAACCAGGATCCATCCACATCCCTGGACTGGCACCCAGCTCAGCGAGCCGCTGAGAGCCTGAGCCAGCCGCCCACGCCACAGCCCAGCGATCCAGTGAGCGAGCAGGGGGAGTAGAGCAGAGAGCTGTGAGAGCCGAGTGATCGTTTGCTCAGTTCTCAGTGTTAGAGCCGGCGGGGGACAAATGCAGCATCCACATGAGCACGTATGAATTTAAAAAAACCCATGCTTCTTTTAAGATTGAAGTCTATGGGCCTTAAGTGGCATGAAAGTCGAGCCAAAGTAGTGCATGAACTACTTGAAGTCGCTGCAACCAAGTCGCACACACGAATGGTCATCTTTGGAAAACATGGGGTACGACTTGTCATGCGACTTTGATGTCCAAAGCTGCATGGCAAGTCACAGAGGTGTGAATGGGGTGTAAGTATAAAATATGTATGTAGAAGGTCCAGCTTCTCATGTCAATCTAGCAGGATGCTAGGGAAACGGAGAGTCAAAATTTGCTGGTGGGAAGAGTGATCAATAGGTCCGGTGTTGCACACAAAATATATATCTTTGGAACACAATGCCATGTGCACCATTACTAGAACACCACAACTAACTGAGCCCAAACTATCAGGTCCTCTTTATGGAAAGATCAGAGGTCTATTAGACCCATCATCTCTCCTCTGCACTCCAAATCATCTGATGAGACAGATTGGTTTGATCAGATGCTTGTACAAACCGGTGACCATTTGTAAACTACAAACTGAAACCGGAAGTGGTGATATCCTCGTCGCTTCCAGTTTCTAACGTCACACAGTGAGGGGAGCAACATCAGCTCATCTGTGTCCCAAGAACCGGATGCCACCAGTCGTATCCTTACCAGGCTCCCTGATCACACGGGAGAGCCCAGTAAACATTGCGGCAGAAGGGGACCCTATTCTGCTGCCTGTAAAAGCAATTCTGCAGCTCTTTAGCCTCTTGGATTACTTTTACTTTGTACAGCATCACCGGCTCTAAAAAAAAAAAAAATATGCTGCAGCGATGACATATCACCCTCGCAATCCAGCAAAGTACCGGCAAGCGGTTAATGAAGAAACTTAGAAGCAATCTTGCAGTTCAGCTCTAAAGAAAAAAAAAAACATTTATAAATAAAAGAGTCCTGTGTATTGAAACTTCACCTCTGTACAGGAGCTTCCTGTAATAAAGACCACTCACTGCTAAGAGGAAGATGACTCAGAGCGACCTGGTACTGTCACAGTGTGACCTCCCCAACTGACGGGCTTTACCCCATGACCAAGCCCCGGTGGGCAGGGTGAAACGTGTCGTGGGTGCGGCTGGGGGCAGTGCTGGCTGAGGCCGCACACTGCGAGAGCACCGGGCGTCTTCCTCTTGGCATGTCTACACTTCTGAATTTGTGCACAGACGCCCGCTCCCGCACTCTGAATACCGGCAGGGAAATTTTCCATCCTCCAGCTTTGAGCAGGGCTACAAGCCCAACATGATCACACAGACCGGTCACTGCTACTCCCTCTCCTTGTGCAGGGTGACTGGTCTGGTCTCCACCCACTGCTGTAGTTTTCAGCAGGCAGCACATACTGGGTGGAGCCTGCTGGGCTCCTGCCACAGCTCTGCTCTCTGCACAGGCTAGCTTGAGGCTCCATTCACACTAATACGACTCTAAAGTCACGACTTTGGAGTGCAACTTTCAATGGGCGCAACTTGGATGTGACTTTTAGTCCCTCTGCAAAGTCAGACCCACTGTGGCATGTAGAACATTCAGGTATGAATTTCAAGCAACTTCATTTCATGAGGGTTATAAAATTGAAGTCTATGGCCCTCAAGTTGCACCAAAATTACTGCATGAACTACTTTGAAGTCACCGCAATGTTAAGTCACACATATATGGTTATCATTGGAAATCATGGGGAACAACTAATCATGTGACTGATGTTTAAAGTCGCATGACAAGTAGCACAAATGTGCATGGGGTGTCAGGGGGAGCAGTTCAGGGAGCACAAGACCCAAGAGTCCTTGTGTAAATTTCCAGAGTTGGCACTCAATACTTACCACTAGGGATGAGCTCAGGCGTGTTCGGATCCCAGTCCCAACCTACCTGAGCAACCCTGCCAGGAAGCCATCACTGCACAACACCAATCATAGGAAGTGTGTGTGCCGAGAAATGCCTCACCGCCTATGACTGGCGGTGTGCAGCGAGGGTTTCCTGGCGGGATTGCTCAGGTGGGATGGGACTGGGATCCGAACACTACTGATCTCATCCCTACTTGTCACTGTATTGGCCATACAAGCCAGCAACTCTGCCAGGAGGGTGGCATCTCTGTTGCTGGAGAACGTCTCAGGCCTCACTAAACCAAAGCAAGGTTATAAAATGTAAATAGCATTCCACCATAATAGAATTCTAACACCTATAACACAATAGTTTAGTATCATTAGCAGTAGCTCTAGAATCTGGGCCTGCAGACTTGTGAAGCGCACACTACTGCTGTGTGATAATCTGCATGATAATTATTTACAGCTACAATCAGATGTTGTGTCATTTCCCACAGAGCCGAGGAAGTGGCCGCTCTACAGACATCTCTTCCTGTTTAATGTTAAAGCAAAAAAAAAAAAAAAACACGAGGATGCAGACAGCTGCTACACAAACAGCCCCCATATCTGCACATTCTAGGACATCAACACAAAGACACGTTAGGCCAAGTTTATCTTTACATCTTCCCAGCATTTCTAAAGTAATAAAGCCTCAGTTTGTATTCTTTACCTTTGTATCGGCCAGTTAAATACAGTATAGGACAAAGTTGGCTTTACAAAAAATAAAAATAATAATAATAATAATAATTATGCAGAAACACAAGTTTTAGGAACCCCTGCAGGTCCTCAGTCACATCCACAATCACTAAGAACCCCCCCAATTGCCCTCCTCAGGACTACAACTCCCAGCACCACTCGTCCAGCCCTCTCTGGCCTTGTGTCAGCCAAAAAACCAAGCACCTGGAAGTAGCCTGGGGAGAAGAGGACGGCAGCTAGTGAGGGATGCAACCGCAGCACAGCGAGATGGAGATGGGCATTTTCAGGCATTCTGTTTTAAGTTAGAAACTGAATTCTGGTTTGTCAACACTGAACACCTGATCCAGGTTGGTGTCCTCAGTCAAACCGCAGAGCAGCCGGAGCGATTCAGCACTCTGGCCACTCTGCACTGCCGGCTAGGGGGCAGTGTGGTGCACAATTCAGCTCTCCGGCCGCTCCGTGTTGCCAGCTGGCTAGGGGGGCAGTGTGGTGCAAAATTTAGCACACTGCACAGTCTTTTTTCCCACACAAGCTTTATTTGAAGTTTACAAAAAGGTACACTTCATTGACTGCAATGTAGGCGTCGCAATGCACCTATCCCCATTGCAAATTCCAGCCTACATTTAAATAAGTGCGCCCTCCCCCGTGCTATATGTAATGCAGAGCCTATCATAGGTCAGGAGCCATATCTTCATTCCCTTTTGCAATTAGATCCATACTCACCCCAAGGACTTAATAGCCCTCTACACCCAGGGGCCAAAGACAGTGCAATAGTATCCCCACTCCTCGCAATGCGGGACGGTTTGCTGCGATAAAATGCAGCATCGCTACATTTTAGCGCAGCGCTAGGCTGCGTTGCAGTGTGAATAGGACATAGGAAACAGATCTGTCCGGTCATGTGATCGCAATCTCAGCTGTGAAATGAGGTATTTGCAGCATTTATTTTTTTATAAATCATACACAGAGGGGGACACTGCAACAGGAGGTAGTACTGATGGTGTATATATGTATACAGGTTAGCGTTATGCAGGCAGCAGGAGGGGTGGCACTGTCACAAGCAGAGAGGGAAGGAGGACACAGGAGCAGAGAGGAGGGCGGCCGGCTGCGGATGATGGAGGAACGTACAGATGACTCCGGTGTCAGTTCTCAGCTGCCCTGATCTATCGTAGACCAGCATCCTTCCTCTTCTCTGGTCCCTCTTCTGCTCTCCTGGCACCTCCCTCTGGCGAGTGCCCCCTCAACCAGCAGCTCTCTGTGGGGGCACCCGAGCCGAGTCACAGCTTTGTGTATCCATTGAGACACAAAGAATGCATTAAGATAAAAAAACCTTCTGCCTTTACAACTCCTTTAAAGGCTCCAGGCCTTTTCTGGCAATTTTGTTTACATGTAACAATCAGTATTTTTTGCTAGAAAAAGGACTTCGCATCCCCAAACATTATATACATTTAAAGCAAAGTCCTTAGAAAAAAAAAAAAAA
>BLSH010002386.1:696739-707512 GCA_018402905.1 Glandirana rugosa
CAAAAAACGAGAGGAACGTCCACTAACCCACAGTAGAAGTTACTACCACTTTAGGTGTGTAAAGGAAGGCTGTGTGAAGATCTAGCAATCATCTGGACAAATACAATTCTAATGTGTGAGAATCCCATCAGAAAACAAAATCGTTAAAGCACAGGAGTGGATTTACTAAAGGCAAATAGACAGTGCACTTTGCAACTGCAGTTGTTCCAGAGCTTCGTAAATGAGGCAAAAGCTTCTCTTTGCAAAGAACACCCAATCACCTGCAAGGAGAGCAAAAAACAAACACAAAAAACCACACCTTAGCATTTTTAGCAGTGGCCATCTTGAGTAAGGGCAGACGATTCATCATGTAGGATTTACTTCCTGGAATCTTTCTGCCCTTGGCTCAAGCAGGAGTGTGCGCTTCGCTCAGAAAACCCCTCGTGAAGACTCCTGTGATGTATGACATCAATGATCTAGGCCTGGGAACCAGGAAGTAACGTAATGGTAAAAAAAAAAAAAAAAAATAAGATTTCTTAGTTTGTTATAAAGTCTTGTTTTCGCCTTCCCTTAAGGGCAAGGATATGCAGCACTGATGAGGAGGTACTGATGGGCACAGATTAGGATTTTCATGGTCACCTCTGATGGGGCTGTGTTGATAATCAATGAGCCGATTACTGACATCTTCTGGGTCCCGCTATGATTGGTCACAGCTGATCACATGGTAAAGAGCCTCTGTTATAGGCTCTTTACCACGATCAGAGATGCGGTGTGTGACACCGCACTACCGATTGCCACAAGCGGCTTATCCTGCCGCATGTCATATGACGCTCAAGTCCAGATAACGGAGTAACGGAGCCACATTGCGAATGTCAATACGCAATGGGGCGAGAAATGGTTAATATATTCTATGCATTCAAAAAAATATATGCAGCTGCAGCCCCTCAGCCCCTCTAACACTTACCTGAGCCCCATCTAGATCCAGCAATGTTGCAGCAGTGTCTCATCAGGCTGCCCAGGATTCCCCTCATTGGCTGAGGCAGCAGCGCAGCACCATTGGCTCCCGCTGCGGTCAATCATTCAAGTCAATGAGGAGGGAAAAGGGGTGCTAAGCAGGAGGGAGGAGCCAGGAGCACTGAAGGACCCGAGCAGAAGGAGGATCTGGGCTGCTCTGTGCAAAACCAACTGCACATAGGAAGTATAACATGTATAGCACAAGACTTTACAATCACTTTAAATAAACTAAAATATTTCAAATCAGCAAGAGATTCTGGGCTGGCTCTGTGTTGTGTAAATGAAGACAGATCTGAGCAGTATTGCTTATACAGCAACATCTGTTAGCCATGCGTTTTTATCTTGCAAAAGTGTTGAGATATAAACAAAAACATTGACAGAAAACTGGCCACAGAAAGCAATGCTGACGTGAACCAGCTGAAATCAGATTTGGAAAATAGGCTGCTCATAAAAAAAGGATGCAAAAACTGTGCTTGGATTAAAGTGGTGGTGAAGGCAAAAGGTTTTTTACCTTAACTTGCTTACTGGGCACTTAAACCCCTTCCTGCCCAGACCAATTTACAGCGCTGTCACACTTTCAATGACAATTGCGCGGTCATGCTACACTGCACCCATTGGACATAATTTTTTTTCATACAAATAGATTTCTTTTGGTGGTATTCAAGCACTGTTGGGTTTTTAATCTTTTGCTAAACACTAAAAAAAAAAAAAAAAAAAAAAAAAAAAAAAAGAAGGTTCATTTTTCAAAATTTTGCAAAATGGGTAATTTTCCTCCTTCATTGATGAGCGGCACTGAATAGCAGTAGTGCCTCTCCCTGTACGCCTGTAAAACAAAAATGCTCTTATTTCAGGTACTTCTATAGCGCTGTTAATTTATGCAGCGCTTTATATATACATTGTACATTCACATCAGTCCCTACCCCCAAGGTGCTTAGAATCTAAGGTCCCTAACTCACATTCATACAAACTACAGTCAATTTAGACAGGATTTAATTAAAGTGGTCGTCAACACGCGACAACCACTTTAAACTACAGGTAAGCCTGTAATAAGGTTTACCTGTAGGTGCCCTGAATATCTCCTAAACCTGCACGGTTCAGGAGATATGCAGTGTACTAAATGTGCCCAAGTCACCGGGCACATGCACAGTGAAGAAACTGCCTCAGTGCCGTTCCTTCACTGAGACCGTGACTGGCGGCTCCCACGTGCATGCGCGGGAGTGACGTCATGCGACTCCGGCCAGTCAGAGCCGGAGATCGCGGCCCCGGAAGGAAAAGCGGCAGGCTTCCAATGCAGGCAAGTGGCACATAATGGGCTAATATGAGATGCATAGTAGCCCATTATGCTTTTACATTCCATGGTAACAGAGGAAGTAAACCCCATCAGGGTTTACTTCCTCTTTAACCTACCAGCATGTCTTTAGGGTGTGGGAGGAAACCGGAGTACCTGGAGGAAACCGGCACAGGGAGAACATGCAAACTCCAGGCAGGTAGCTTCGTGGTTGGGATTCGAATCAGTGACTTTTGTTGACAGGCGAAAACGATATCCACTACCGCGTTTAGGAGTTTCAAATGCCTCTGAACACATTTTTTTGTGTTCCAAAAAAGCCTCTTAACTCAATTGCCTGGAAACGACCTTAAAAACAGCCCTGTGTAACTGTACTGATAACAGGAGCGTTCAGGCGCAGCTGCAAAACAAACGAAAAAAAAACCGCCCAAATGCCTCTACACGTCCGTTTACCAGCAGCAGTGTAAATGAGGCCCAACTGATGTGCGCTGGTCAGGCAGCGCGGTTGGCAGCACTGAATCAGAACACAAACGATCAGTGTAGAAGTCTCCTGTGTGGATTGCCACTTATAGGCTCTCCTCTCTGCTTGTCAGTGTGAGGAGAGGATTGCCAATAACCGGCAAATCCTGTTCTCACTTCCATGAGCTGTGATTGAACACAGCTGATCACGTGGTAAAGAGCCGTTGCGATTTGCCCTTTACTCGAGCTGTGATCTGCAGGACATGGCGATCACAGATCACTACCGATGCTGGAGGCGCAATCACAATAGGACGTCATATGATGCCCTCCTCGCAATGTGTGAACACGATGCAGCCGTCACTCGGCTTGTGAAGAGGTTAAACATGTGTGCGCAAAAAACAGCCCTGGCAGTGAAAGGGTTAAAGGATACTTTTACCTTCGGAAACAGGTTACAAGTTCTACCCATAAACTGTTACCAAAAAAATAAATAAAAAAAAAACAAAAAAAGTTTGATTTCGGTTATAAGATTTTGTAAACAAGTAATTTTTCTCCTTTATTGATGTGCTGATGAGGCGGCACCGGGTGGCAGCACTGAATCAGAACACTAAATGATCAGTGTAGAGGTCTCAAACCCTGGCTTATAAACCCGATAAGAAATCCATTGATATTCCCAGCACTCGCATAAACAGGACTGGGAGACGACAGCGACGTAGTAAAGCTGTGAGCACCAAGCGTGCCACTACACGTCCCGGAGCATGCAAGTTACTACAAGTTTCTGCCACATAACCCCATATTACTGAGTGTACACGTAGGCCATTTAAATGTTACACATTCAGCACCTTTCTAATCTTTATGTTCAACACAGCAAAAGAGAAGATAAAACATACAAGTAGTCCATATAACACACTGACACAGACTGATAAGAGCGAGGCAGAAGTAGTGTGCAGGTCATGAAGCTTCTCAAGGGAAACATATGGAACGGCCAAACACGTCTAATCTGTGATATCACACAGAATTCACAGCATAAAGGCAGCATTCTTCATATCCTAAGTGGAAACATGAAGACTGCTCTTGCAAAGGATGTAACAACATTACTGCAACTTACAAAAACAGAATGTAATATACACAAAGCAGATCTTCACCCTCCGAGTGAACTTCCCTCCACTACATGAATTTCCCTATCTACGTTTATTTCCTTTTTTTACCACTTCCCACCCCCAGAAGTTGCACTGTGACCTGGCAGTAGCTGCAGGTCAGGCAACAGACTTACACGTTTCGGCCGCTCTTCTAATTTCAGGCCGCAGGCATGTGATTGAACACAGAATACGTTTGGCAGCAGATTTCAGCCAATGATTCCAGCTGAAGAAAGCCAATTGGCTGTGTCCAATCACACACTAGAGTTCTGCGTAGAGATGCACCAAAATTTCAGCCCCCAAAACATATCGGCCGAAAATGGAGTTTGACTTTTAATTAATAGCAAGAATTTAATGGGTTCCGGACCGGCTCGCGTACATTTACTGCTGCAGAGTAGCTGGATAGCGCGGATCGCCATCTATAAACCCTTGGCTTGGGCATGAGCGCACATCCGTGAAATGGCACCAAAGTTTGGTACTTAAAACTCTTCATAGGCGGCGCTTTTAAACTTTTTACAGGGTAAATGCTTAGAGTAGGAGCTCTTGGGCTAGAATTGTTGCTCTCGCTCGAACGCAAACGGCGATACCTCACATGTGATTTAAACTCCGTTTACATATGTGGGCGCAATTTGTGTATGCTTTCACTTCTGTGCGCAAACATGCGGGGATTGGGGTGCTTTCAATTTTTTTTTTTTTTTTACCATTTTACCTTGATTTTTACACCAATTTATTTTTTTGTAAACATCCCTTGTAATGGGAATAGTGCATGACAGGTCCTCTTTATGGAGAGATGTGGGGTCAATAAGACCCCCACATCTCTCCTCCAGGCTGGAAAGGCTGAGATCAGAGGAAAAAAAAATAAATAAATAAAACACAACAATCCTGGCCTTTCCAGAGCCCCAGACATGGAAAACTGGTCAGAGAAATCTCTATGATCAACTTCCGCCAGCGACGGCTTCGTACTCCGGGCCGCCGATGGCCCGGGAGACCCGGGGCGCGGGTGCTGGGATGTCCCCTCCTTTTGCCTATAAAAAAACCCAAAAAACGATCAAGCAGCTGAACTGCCGCTATGATCGTTCTTATGGTGCACAGGATCACCAGCCGGAAAGAATGATATCTGAAAGGTGCCTGTAGCTCCTGGCATCATTCAAATATCAGAGCTCAAAGTGCAGGACGTCATACGTCGGGCAGTGGTCGGCAAGTGGTTAAATACAAAAACGCAGCTCCCCATTGACATACATTGAAAACACAGCATTAAAAACATCAATAAAAACGCACCCATGTTACATTTTTGATGCAATTAGATTCACATGACCCATGAAACACAGACTATAAGCACAGCAAAATGGTGAACACTCATGCGATCCGATTCCAGTGCAGACGAAAAAAGGGTCCTGTGCCATTTTGTTGCGAATGCGATGTCAGTTTGTGTGGCTGAATTTGCATCATGCAGACATCGAATGATGTGCACAGCAATGCGATGTCTGGCATCTCACCAGTGTGAACTGGGTCTTAGTCGATAGAGGAAAAAAAGGCACCGGTAATGGTGCTGAAAACTTTTTGCCGCAAATTTGCTTCGATTTTACCCCCAGTTTATTGTGCTTATGGTTTGTTTTTCATAGGTCATGTGACCAAAAAAAAAAAAAAAAAAACACGCATCAAAAGCGCAACACTGGTGCATTAATGATGCGTTATTGCTGCGTGCCTTCTAGGTGCAGTTTTGTTGTCTTTTTTAACTGACCAAAAATACAGCAAGCAAGACTTTTAACCCCACAACAGAGGCGCAACAGACCAGTGTGAAGACACAGAATTTAAAGGGGTGCATATTTCTTGTGCTAAAGATGCCGACAAATTTATATTCATTTAAATTAATATTAATGAAAAAGTCAAATACAATTATATCTAAAAATATAAACTCGTTTTTCAGCCAAGTGCACACAGTAAAAAAAAAAAAAAAAAAAAAAAAAATTTGGATTCAAAATCAAATCTATTTTAATAAAATGCTTTTGGAGTAAAAAAAAATCAATTTAAGGCCCCTTTCACACTTAAGAGATTTTACCACGATTTGGGATCAGCATGACTTTGGTCTGACTTTGCTGCAACTTTGACACAATGAAATCATAACAAAGTCATACAGAAATCGCATCTATATTATTCAGGTGCGATTTGCATGAGACTGTGAGGGTTTAACATTGAAGTCTATGGACCTCAAGTTGCATCAAAGTTAAGCCAAAGTAATGCAGGGACTACTTTGAAGTCATACAAATATGAAATGGTACTCACTGGAAATAATGGGGAGCGATTTTGCAGTCCCAAGTTGCAGAACAACTCGAAAATGTGTGAAAGGGGTCTAAAGATAGTTTTCTATTTAAGACAATTTAGTTTATTCAGCATGAAATTGAGCTTAGTTATGCAGCATGAGGCTGTATATTCTGCAATATTAACATTTTTTGGTAAACTCATTCAATGAATCCAAGCTCTGCAAGCTGAGATAACATGCATTGCTTTAGTGCATTCACACAATGTCACAGTGACCATGAAATAAAACAAAGTAGTTCAGGAATATTCCTTTATCCCATTGTTTTGTACACTACAAACTGTACTATTGGATGGGTTCTGATATCACCATTTTAATAACCAGACAGTTTATTATTCTAAATAAGAAACCTTCATTTTGTTTGCAAATATTAAAGATTCTCACTACCAGCAAGAATAAGCCCTTACATTTAAAAAGCACCTGTCATTTCAGATCCATCATGGCAGCGCCTGTTAGCGGCATCCACTGACCTGCTGCCGCCACGTCCCTCACCTTGTTGTGTCACTGCCACATCACCAGCCGTCCCATTAAAGTGAATGGGACTGTCTGAGTCAAAAGCGGGTCAGAGGAGGCGCAATGTGTGGGGGTTCCCCTTAGAATCCATACCATACCGCAGGGTCTGGTATCTCTTGGAGGGGAACCCCACGCCAATTTTTCTTCATTTTGGCAGGGGGTTTCCCTTCAAGATCCTCAGCACACAAGTCGCACCGCAAGTTCATCATGATCCGACTTGAAATCAATGGACTCCCATAGGTAACCATTGATTTTGAACAGAGGAAGAGAAACGCCCGATGAGGCTTAACGATGTGTATGCAATGTTTACAGCTCTGGTGCCTCAGAGCGTGCCGGTCCTGGGTTTCTTTTGGTGCCTAAAAATGCCTATGCCACTTACAGCTCAAAACCATGTTTGGGTATGTGGCCACTGATTATGGAGAGCAGTTTTCAAGCTGTAAAAAAATAAATATAAAAAAAAAAAAAAAAGCTCCTGAATGCGGCTGTAAAAACATCTGTGTGTATGAGGCCTTATTCCTATTACCAGGAATGTAAACATCCCTGGTAATAGGAATAGTGTGGGACAGGTCCTCTTTATGCAGAGATGTGGGGTCTATAAGGCCCCACATCTCTCCTGCAGGCTGGAAAGCTTGAGATTAAAAAAAAAAAATTAAACAAAATAATGAACGCTCTCAGGCTTTCCTGCCAAGTCCCCGGCATGGTTTACTTCCACCAGCCCAGACGTCAGAACGTCGCGCCCGGGTCTTCGAGAGTCAGAGACTGCCGAGGACTATCTGCCGCTCGGTTTTCTCTATGGCTACCTTACAGCGCATTCCTTGCTTGCTGATCGCACGGACGAGCCGGTAGAAGAAGCACCAGAGGGCGGTGGTGGGGGACGGACACAGGGGTCCCCTCCCGCTGCCTGTAAGAACGATCAAGCTGCTGAACAGCAGTTACGATTGTTCTTATGGTGTAAGGAATCGGCAGTTGAAATAAAATGATACTTGAATGATGCCTGCAGCTGCACCCATCATTCAGATACACCAATGAAAGCCCAGGACGTCATGTGACATTCTGAGGTATGGAAGTGGTTAAAGAGTCACATGGAAAGAGAATAGGAGTGATGAGCTCCGGGTATAACCACTGTATGGTTAGGGGGCTGCACATGACCTGGGTACACAACCTGTTATTTTCAGGTGAACACACAACATACTACTTGCACACAAAGTACTGAAATGAGAAAGCAAAGTGCAGGACTACCAATTGCTATGTTCCTTTTCACTGTGGGTCCTTAGGCCCCATTCGCACCTGAGAGTTTTGTAGCTTGAAGCCTGAAAATACAAAAACGACGAAGGGGGAAAAAAATAAATAAATAAAAAAATCAATGATTCTCTATGGAGATGGTTCCCATCTACACTCAAAAACGCCTGAAGCCAAAAGCCTGAAGCTCAAACAAGTTCTGGAGGTATTTTTGTAGTTTGATTTGGGCGTTTTTCTACTTTTTACATTGGTGACCTTTTGACCTGTACAAAATTGCGGTAAAAATCGCGTGTATTTCTGCCTGAAAACACTACGCCCAGGTGTGAATGCAACCTTATATAGACTGCCTTGTGTCTATTCTACCCTGACTGCACTCCACATCCACCAACATTTTTACTGGAGATGAACAGCAGTAGCAGATGGCTGTCCATATCGGGCTTTGTAGTTTCATAGCAACAAAAAAAGGCAAGCATTGTGCTGGAACTTCAACATTAGCAAAATGCATGTTGAGTATGAAAGCACCCGCTTACTTTATTGTGCTTTAAAAGGGATACAAAACACACACATTGTATAATGTACATTGTCCCTTCCCATTTCTGTATATGGATGATGGCACTGTCATTTTAATAATAATTAAAAAAATAAATAAATAAAAGCATTTTTCCTAATGGATAGTCAGCTGTCACATGACCCAGCTCTCTCCCAGTCTGTCTGCAGGGAAACATAAGCAGGAAGAGCTTCTAGTCCTCTACTGCTGGTCGCACAGTATCTCACAAAAGTGAGTACACCCCTCACATTTTTGTAAATATTTTATTATATCGTTTCACGTGACAACACTAACGATGTAAAGTAGTGAGTGAACAGCTTGTATAATGCCTCGTACACACGGTTCGACGATCGCACGTACGATCGTGTTGAATCGTATGTTGGCTGTTGTATGCAGCATACTGACTGCACTACACAAATCGTACGGCCGGGGAAAAACGTTCAGGTGCATGTAATTAGCATCCAGCCATTCCTGACTTTGGGCATGCGTGTTTTGCACAATACAACTTTGTTGTACCAACTGCTCTGTACACACGATACAGCGGTCGTATGAGAGCTTGTTGTTACGGCCAAGTTTTCTAGTCTGCTCTTACAACTCCCTTGTATGACCGGTTGTATGCGATCGTCGAACCGTGTGTACGAGGCATAACTGTAAATTTGCTGTCCCTTCAAAATAACTCACAGCCATTAATGTCTAAACCGCTGGAAACAAAAGTGAGTACACCCCTAAGTGAAAATGTCCATATTGGGCCTAAAAAGTGTCAATACTTTGTGTGGCCACCATTATTTTCCAGCACTGCCTTAACCCTCTTGGGCATGGAGTTCACCAGAGCTTCACAGGTTGCCACTGGAGTTCTCTTCCTCTCCTCCATGACAACATCTCAGAGCTGGTGGATGGAGACCTTGCGCTCCTCCAATTTCCGCCCCACAGATGCTCAATAGGGTTTAGGTCTGGAGACATTATTGGCCAGTCCATCACCTTTACCCTCAGCTTCTTTAGCAAGGCAATGGTCATCTTGGAGGTGTGTTTGGGGTCGTTATGTTGGAATACTGCCCTGCGGTCCAGTCTCTGAGGGGAGGGGATCATGCTCTGCTTCAGTATGTCACAGTACATGTTGGCATTCATGGTTCCCTCAATGAACTGTAGCTCCCCAGTGCTGGCAGCACTCATGCAGCTCCAGACCATGACACTCCCACCACCATGCTTGACTATAGGCAAGACACACTTGTCTTTGTGCTCACCTGGTTGCCGCCACACATCTTGGTCTCATCAGACCACAGGACATGGTTCCATTAATCTATGTACTTAGTCTGTTTGTCTTCAGCAAACTGTGGGCTTTCCTGTGCATCATCTTTAGAAGAGGCTTCCTTCTGGGACAACAGCCATGCAGACCAATGTGATGCAATGTATGGTCTGAGCACTGACAGGCTGACCCCCCACCCCTTCAACCTCTGCAGCAATGCTGGCAGCACTCAGCCAAAGACAACCTCTGGATATGACGCTGAGCACCTGCACTCAACTCCTTTGGTCGACCATGGCGTCCTGTACAGAGATATAAAATATTTACTAAAATGTGAAGGTTGTACCCACCGCGCCCCCCCCCCCCCCATTACTTACCTGAGCCCCTCATCTCTCCAGCAATATCCACAAATGGCTAAGCCATCCGGGACACTACTCCCGATTGGCGGAGACACAGCAGTGGTATCATTGGCTGCCGCAGCTGTCAAAGTCAGCCAGCCAGCCAGCCAATCAAGAGGGAGCGGGGCTCAGTGCTCAAGTGGATGGAATGAAATGAACACAAAAAAAAAGCAACTTTACAATCACTTTAAGATCATGAATTTAACCACTTGCCGACTGGGCCATGGCCGAACGGCTTATTCTGGGACGACGTACAATGACGCCCCTCCCCAGAATTGCGCTTCACGTGCACACCCGGGAATGTCTGTGGCAGGCAGATCCTCAGGACCTGGCACATCACGGATCGGGGTAAAGGGCCAATGACAGCGGCCCTTTACCACGTTATCACTCCGTCCAATGACAGACCAATCACTTAAACTGGCACATGTCCAGTTCAGCCATCTCCTCTTTGCACCGATCGGTAGAGCATGCCAGGAGAGGGAAACCACATCAGCACTCAACCGTGCCACTACAGTGCCTCACAAAAGTGTAATAGGTAGTCCCCCCAAATCGGGAGTGTAACTTATGGTACGCACATGCTATGGTGTTAGAAATATTTTATAAATGGACAACTTTGCATTAAAAAAAAAAAAAAAAAAAAAAAAAAAAA
>BLSH010002386.1:729445-745379 GCA_018402905.1 Glandirana rugosa
TTTTTCTACTCATCCCTTTTTTTACAGTCACCGGAGGTAGACATTTTGGTAAGACCAAACCCTCCAGTAGAGTAACAACGTGTAGTTCACGTGGACAACAGTTAAAGTAATTGTGGTTTCGTCGACTTTGACTAACTGTTGGGGGAGACGATGAATAGACTGGTCTAGTTATAGGGTCCTCAAATTAACTGAGTCCGACCAGACTCATAAAGTTTTTGACGACTAGATGACCCTAAAAGAGCGTGTCGGTAAAGAGCCCAAATGTCTCTTACCAGGCTTTTTCTCTTTTATAGGTCACTCGCTGTCAACACACCTCCTTTTATGAAATGAAATTGACAACAGGTGCACTTGATGTGCAACAATGAGATGACCTCCCAAACCAGAATGGTTTTACAGATGGAGGCCACTGACATTTTTTTCCCTACTCATCTTTTTCGACTGTTTCTCAGTAGTTTTGCATTTGGCTCGGGTCAATGTCACTACTGGTAGCATGAGGCGATACCCGGACCTAGAGGTTGCACAGGAGGTCCAACTCCTCCAGGATGGCACATCAGTATGTGCCATTGCCAGAAGGTTTGCTCAAGAGCATGGAGGAGATGCCAGGAGACAGGCAGTTACTCTAAGAGAGCTGGACAGGGCAGTAGAAGCTCTTTAACCTATCAGCAGGACCGGTATCTACTCCTTTGAGCAGAAGGAACCGGATAAGCACTGCCAGAGCCCTACAAAATGACCTCCAGCAGGCCACTGGTGTGAATGTCTCTGACCAATCAGAAACTGACTTCATGAGGGTGGCTTGAGGACCCGATGTCCTCTAGTGGGTAGTCACTGCCCGGCACCATGGAGCTTGATTGGCATTTGCCATTGAATACCAGAATTGACAGGTCCGCCACTGGCGCCCTGTGCTTTTCACAGACGAGAGCAGATTCACCATGAGCATATGTGACCGATTGAAAAGGGCCTGTAGAAGGGGTGGAGAATGTTATGTTGCCTGTAAAATCGTTCAGCATGACCGGTTTAGTGTTGGGTCATTGATGGATTGGGAAGGCATATCCATGAAGGGACGCACAGACCTCTACAGGCTAGACAATGGCACTCTGATTGCCATTAGGTATAGGAATGAAATCCTTGGACCCATTGTCAGACCCTACGCTGGTGCAGTGGGTTCTGGGTACCTCCTGGTGCACGGCAATGACCGGTCTCATGTGGCGAGAGTATGCAGCCACTTCCTGGAGGATGAAGAAATTGATACCATTGAATGGGTCCCACACTCGCCTCACCTAAATCCAATAGAACACCTCTGGGACATTATGTTTCGATCCATCCGATGCAGCCAGGTTGCACCTCAGTCTGTTCAGGAGCTCAGTGATGCCCTGGTCCAGATCTGGGAGGAACTACCCCAGGACACCATCGGTCGTTCCATTAGAAGCAAGCCCTGACTTTGTCAGACATGCATATAAGCACGTGAGGGGCCATACAAACTACAGAGGACCATTTTGAGTTGCTGCAATGACATTTCAGCAAAATTGACTAGCCTGTTGTATCATATCTTCACTTTGATTTCCGGGGTGTCTTTGAATTCAGCCCTCTTTAGGTTGATAATTTTCATTTCTATCAAATGATGTGGCATCCTTTCCTTGCTAACACATAGATGTGTTTTCAAAGTGTTCCTTTAATTTTTTTGAGCAGTGTGTTTATATATACGTATATACAGTCAGGGTAGGGTTAAGCATATACCTCACCTTTCCAGATACAGTGGGTCACCAGAATGAACAGAGGGGTGACTCTCTCCAGTGGGGGCACAGAGGACACTAAAGAAACCTGTCCATATTCTATCCATGTGTTTCTCACCTGGGGTGCCTTGGGCACACGGGACCCAGTTTGCTCTGGATCAGCATCATGCTCTAGCACCAGCACTATAACAACTAATGACGCTCTAGAGACAGGATTTAAAGCAACGTTCATTGGTATGGTGATGGTAGCTGGCTCGCCAACATTTTGGCAATAATCCGGGGCAGGAAGCATTCAGGGCATTCACAGAAGTCCTTTGTATTCTCCGATTAATAAACATCGCTGGCCGTGGCCATCTTGAGTAAGGGCAGATGATTCATGTAGCATTTACTTCCTGGAACTCCCCTGCCCTTAGTTTAGGCCTGCAGGCAGGAGGGTGTGCTTAGAAAATCCCTCCTACCCTCCTAAAGACTCCTGGAATATATGACATCATTTGCCTAAGCCTGGAACACAGGAAATAACTGTAATTCCTCCCCTGGGTCTACTGAAGGCAGGGAGTAACCTCCAGAGGCAGGGAGTTTGGAACATAAATTGGGCGCCAGTCACTTTTGATCTTTTCAAAGCTTCAATGTGAAACTTGAAAGGAGGTAGTAGGAGAGAGGGTTAGGGGTCTCAGATACCAGTAACAGATCACTTACAGACTCCTTGGATCCAGAAAAAGTACAGCTTCTCTAGCGGTGTCCACAAATGTCTAAGGTCGCTCAGGACACTTCTCCTGATTGGCTGAGACACAGCAGCAGCGCCATTGCCTCCAGAAGCTGTCAATCAAAGTCAGTCAGCCAATCAGGGGAGAGAGGAAGCAGGGTCGGGTCGTGGCTCCATGCCTGAATGGATACACGGAGCTCTGACTCGGCTTGGGTGCCCCCATAGAGAGCTTCTGGCTGGGGGGGGGGGGGGCATTCGATAGGAGGGAGGGGCCAGGAGCAACAAAGAGGGACCCGAGAAGAGGAGGGTCCAGGCTGCTCTGTGCAAAACAAGCTGCACAGAGGAGGTAAGTATGACACGTTTGTTGTTGTTTTATTTTTCAAAGATGAGACTTAAGGGCCTGTTCACACTGCAACGGTGTCAAAGATCGTATGTAATTTGCATTGGACGGCAGTGCAAGTCACATGCGATTCGATTTCAGCCATACAGATAGTATGGCTGACTTTGTCACGCATTCGGACCAAACGTGCACCGGACCCTTTTTTTTTGGTCCGCAGCAGAATTGGATCGTATGGGTGTTCACACCCATGCGATCCGATTCCTGTCCGAATTTGCACTGCGATATGCAAACTGATTTGGGGGTGTCATTAGCTTTCTATTGACACTCCCAGCAGTTTGCATATAGCAGTGTGAACTGCCTGCGAGTCAGGTGCGAGGCGGGAACCCGCAGTGGATTTGCAGGGTTCCCACATCGCTGCAGTTTAAAACGGCCCTTACAAGCACTTTAAGCCAATCTGGCAACACTGTAAGCACATTTTATATGTAGGTGCGTCCTTCAAACAAGTCACAAGGCCCTCTTGTGAGACCAGCTTTCATCCTGGCTCTCTCCAGCAAGGGTCCTCCCCTGTATCTTCTTAGCTTGGCTTGGCTTCTTCCACGCTGGGCAAGACAGCCTAAGGACCACCTCAGGATTTTATAGCCCCCAGACAAGCTTCTGAGCCTACTTGCAGAGCTTACTTCAGCATAGCTCCCAACTGTCCCTGATTTCGAGGGACTGTCCCTGATTTGGAACAATGTCCCTCTGTCCCTCATTACTCTTCATTTGTCACTCATTTTGGTCTGATGCATATTCCTATATATAAAATGCACTATTTATCTATCAAAAAGTGTTTTACAATGCTAAACCTTTCATCCCATTTCTAAATTGCTGCATTTGAACATTTAAAAAGCCAATATAAAGGAATAGTAGTGGTAAAAAAAGCACTTTTTTTTGCATAATTCACCTTTAAGGGGGGCATGGCAGGGGGTGTGTTCTATGCCTGCACACTTTTGCTAATAGGTGTCCCTCGTTCCTGTCTCAGAAAGTCGGGAGGTATGTTTCAGCATTGTGTCTTCAGGCCAGAAGGGCCTGAGGCAAGAGAGATCGAGCACATGGCCCCATCCATATATATATAATTTCCCAGAATGCACCAGCGGCTAAGAACCTCCTACTGGGCTGTCTGGAAGAAGAATAAATATTCATAACTTAACCTAGTTGTACTTCTCATACACCTACTGGCAACAGTGAGAAATGCACAACTTAATTAAGATGAGGGAAAGACCAGATAAACTGCTTACAGCCCAGCCAAAAACTAAATTTACATTACAGCCCCAGTTTAGGACCAGGGGGCTACATAACTAAAATTCATTAAAAAAAAAAAGTTGAAGACAAGTAAATATTATACACCTTCCTATCTCCCTGGACAGGGAGATTCACCTTCTACCATAAATCAAAGTGTCCATTCTGCAGTTGCTTCGGTCACTGATGGTACCACAGGGCTGATCCTTCCTGACCTGTAACATACCTGGTGGTGGAGCCTGAAACGCAGAGGTAGGTCTTTCTTATAGGTCAAGCTCAGGAGCCCTGGTAAGGTAACAAGGATTGCCAGAGCACAGAGTGGCACAAGTGCCTGTACAGTCTTCTGCCAGCAGGTGCTGATGTGCATTAGTGTGCACAAAATGAATGGCTGGATGCACACAGGTTAAGGGCCAAAGCTGGAGGAAGGTATGGGTCAGCTGATGCAGATGCAGGTATGAGAGCCAAGGCAAGGTCAGACAGTCCAGGTCAGCAACGTTCAGGCAGATCAAGGTACAGACAGCAGGCAGCAGAGTAGTCAGGAACCAGGCCGAGGTCTGTACAGAAAGACAGATCAAGGTACAGACAGCAGAAAGCAGAGTAGTCAGGAACCAGGCCGAGGTCAGTACAGTAAGGCAGATCAAGGTCCAGACATCAGGCAGCAGACTAGTCAGGAACCAGGTCGATATCAGTATAGCAAAGCAGATCATGCACAGACAGCAGAGTAGTCAGGAGTCAGGCCGAGGTCAGTACAGCAAGGCAGATCAAGGCACAGACAGCAGGCAGCAGAGTAGTTTGGAACCAGGCCGAGGTCGGTACAGCAAGGCGGATCATACAAAGCAGCCGGCAGAAGAGTAGTCAGGAACTGGGCCGATGTTGGTACAGCAAAGCAGATCAAGGCGCAGGCAGCAGAGTAGTCAGGAATCAGGCCAATGTCAGTACAGCAAGGCACAGACAGCAGGTAGCAGATTAGTTAGGAACCAGGCCGAAGTCGGTACAGCAAGGCGGATCATACAAAGCAGCCGGCAGAAGAGTAGTCAGGAACCAGGCTGATGTCAGTACAGCAAAGCAGATCGAGGCACAGAAAGCAGAGTAGTCAGGAACTAGGCCGATGTCAGCGCAGCAAGGCAGATCAAGGCACAGACAGCAGGTAGCAGAGTAGTTAGGAACCAGGCCGAGGTCGGTACAGCAAGGCGAATCATACAAAGCAGCCAGCAGAAGAGTAGTCAGGAACCAGGCCGATGTTGGTACAGCAAAGCAGATCAAGGCACAGGCAGCAGAGTAGTCAGGAACCAGGCCGATGTCAGCACAGCAAAGCAGATCAAGGCACAGACAGCAAGCAGCAGAGTAGTTAGGAACCAGGCCAAGGTTGGTACAGCAAGGCAGATCATACAAAGCAGCAGACAGAAGAGTAGTCAGGAACTAGACCGAGGTCGATACAGCAAGGCAGATCATACAAAGCAGCAGGCAGAAAAGTAGTCCAGTGGCAAGCCAGGGGTGGGTACAGACGATGTTCAGGCAGAGTCAGATACAGATGAGGTCGGCAACAGAGGATCGACACAGGAGCAGATGCTCAGGAACATAATAGACCAAGCGGCACTGACACAGAGGACTAGTGTAGATTAACCATTTCTGGTCCTTCGATGCTGAATACCGTTGTTATGGCAGCAGATAGCTGCCATAACCCTGGTATTCTCTTCAACGGCAAGCGGTCCACTTTAAGATAAAATTGGTCTCCCTGTTGAAATTGCCGCAAGATCACTTTTATCTGCATCGGGAGTGGTGCCCCCCCCCCGCAGCAGCGTCTGCGTCGCTTACCATGTCCGTCGATATTGGCAGAGACAATACGATCCTGTTCCTTGTTTGGCGGGAAGTCAAGTGAGGGCATGATGGCTCCCACTTGACTCTATGCCCTTGGAGGACGGGAGCGATGTCAAACGACACTTAGAAAAAAATAATAATTTAAAGCGCCCGTCCCTCCGAGCTCGCACGAGGAAACAAACACATCTTAGGTCGCACCCACATATGAAAACTGTGTTCAAACCACACGTGTGAGGTATCACAGCAATCGTTAGAGCGAGAGTAATATTTCTGGGACTACACCTCCTCTGTAACTCAAAACTGGTAACCTGTAGAAATTTTTAAATGTCGATGATGGAGATTTTTAAGTGCCAAAGTTTGTCGCCATTCCACGAGCGGGCACAATTTTGAAGCATGACATGTTGGGTATCAATTTACCTGGCGTAACATTATCTTCCACAATAAAATAGAAAAAAAAATTGGGCTAACTCTACTGTTTTCTTATTTTTTAATTTAAAAAAATGTGTTTTTTCCAAAAAAATTGCGTTTGTAAGACCGGTACACAAATACGGTGTGACAAAGTATTTTATTCTCTAGGGTGTCAAAAAAAATATATAATGTTTGGGGGTTCTAAATAATTTTCTAGAAAAAAAAATGTAAACAACAGATGTCAAAAATAGGCTCGGTCCTTAAGTGGTTAAATAGTTGAGAAGTGCCAAACTTGTAAGCCATCTTCCAGCAGAATTCACTATTGCACCTGTAATGTCTTCATAAAATTGTACCAACTACTTACCTGCCTTGCTCCATTGGCATGGCTCCTAGAATATGTGGCCCAGGTTTTGCCCTGCATGTTGGAGTTGCGGCCACATCACGTGACTGCTTCCTTAAAATGGACGGTGGCATTTTTGGGCCTCAAGAAATAAGAGTCCGTCAGTACATCAGGATTGATCGACTCTCAGACATATCCCATAATTTGTAGACTCTATAACTTTCCTACAGACTAAATAATAAACACTGATTTGGGTTATTTTCGATGGAAATGTAGCAGCATTTTGATCTAAATTTATGAAGAAAGATTATTTATTTGCAGAATTGTATAGCAAACAAAGAAAAACGCATTTAACAACTTGCCTACAGGGCACTTTCACCCCCTTCCTGTCCAGACCAATTTTCAGCTTTCAGCGCTGTCACATTTTGAATGACAATTTTTTCACACAAATAGAGCTTTCTCTTGGTGGTATTTATTCACTGCTGGGTTTTTTATTTTTTATTAAAAAAAAAAAAAAAAATTGAAAATTTTGAAAAAAAAATGTTTTTCTTACTTTCTGTCAGTAAATTTTGTAAATAAGTAATTTTTCTCCTTCACTGATGTGCGACGATGAGGTGGCACTGATGGACACCGATAGGCTGCACTGATGGGCACTGATGAGATGGCACTTATGGGTACTGATGAGGCAGCACTAAAGGACACTGATTAGGTGGCACTGATGAGGAAGCACTAATATGCCACACTGATGAGCACTGATATGCGGCACTGATAGGTGGCACTGATGGGCGAAACTAATGGCCACTGATGGGCGGCACTGATGAGCAGGCACTGAAAGGCAGCACTGACTGGCATTACTAATGAGCACTGTTGGGGCTTTACTGTAATCAGAGCACTGATGATCAGTGCCCCGATTGCCTTTACAGGTCTCCCTGCGAGGAGATGCCGCTGATTTGCTCTCCTTGCCACACACTCTGTCATTGTGAGGTGAAGAGAGCTGATAAACGGAACTTCCACGTTTACATGTGACCGGCTGTGAGAGCGGCTATTCTGGGGAGATGCCACGTGATGCCGTCCCAGAACGAGAGCCACACTGCTCCTCCGTCATTTGATGGTGGGTGGGCGGCAAGCGGTTCATTTTAAAATTTTCAGTCTTTTTGATGATAAATGATAAAAATTTCTTATGGGTACAGTGTTGTATGATTGTGCAATTGTCATTCAAAGTGTGACAGTGCTGAAAGCTGAAAGCAGGTGAAAGAAGTGCCCGGTACTGAAGTGGTGAAAGTACAACTAAAGGAAAAACTTTTTTTGTTAGTGTTGGACAGAGTAGAGATAGATTAGTACCCCTGTCAGTTTTTATTGCTCTCTGTGCCTCAGTTAAGGAGATTCACCCTCTCTATTTGTTCTGCTTACCATTATCATTGAAAGTGAAAGGAAAAGGAAATTCCACAATTTGGGTTGTCCCCAGAAATGTAATAGAGGGGAAATCTTCCAATGGGGACACTCGTTATGGTGACCTGGGGGTTCCTAAGGAATTCTCGTAATTTGCAGGTATCTCCTCTCACTTTCTGTTTGGCTATGGGGCAGGAAGTGAAGGGAAATCTCCACAATGGGACACAGATGGCAGTCGGCAAAAAAATCCCCCATTAGTACACCCCCCCCCCCCCACACACACACACTAAACACTAAACAGTAAGCAGTTATTACATTTGTGAAATGACTTACCATTGAAGAGGAAATATGAATTGAATTTTCAAGAAGTCAGCTCTGCAGTTCACAAAATGCATCATGTATTCTGCCAGGCAGGCTCTGTTAGAACAGTGATTGCATCATATCCTCTTCTCTCTCTCAAACTACATTTCCCATCATGCATTGTATATTGCAATGAATGTGGGAGGTACACTAGGCCTGTACATGTAAATGTGAACAAGCTCGCTTCAACATAAATCACACCCCTCATTCTGCAGCCAGGCCCACTAACCAGTCCCACACACAACATGGCCGGATTACAGCCTTATAAAAGCAAAGCATGTTTGTGCTCTCCCCCTCCAGCCACAACAGGAGATAAACATATTGTCCTTACCATAGGTGTGCGCAGCCCATTGCATTAGGGTGTGCACCCCAAACCTTTCTCTGCAGCAATTACGGAGACATTGAGGTTCCCAGAAGGGTGCCAAAAAACAATAAACCAAAAAGTATCAATTTATATAAAATGACAAAGTTTTATTTCTTATTTGCTAAAAGATAAGGTTCACATCATAAAATGAAAGAGGGTCCAAAACAGTGTAAATACATTGGTGGTGAGTGGCACTGGTGATGATGTCATACAGTGTGAAGGAAAACTCCCAACATGTTTCGCCAAAACATTGGCTTCCTCAGGGGATTCACGTGTACATAAAATTGTACTAACATAGAAAAGAAAGAACATACAATAAATCAACAATAATATACTAAGATACAGATGCAGTGCTCGCCATTCAGTGGGCCCAAGTCCCCCCAGAGAGAAGATGGTGTCCCTCCCCTCTTACTCCACACTACTTACCCAGTCGGGGACCGGGATAGGAGCGATTTCAGAAAGAAAAGCCCCTCACTCAAAGAAATGAGTATAGAACTGAATCAGAACAATATTAGAATGAAGGGCCATGGTAACTATCCCAAGAGGGGGGAAAAAAAAAGGAAAAATAATGGGTATACAGAGATGCCCATTTACTATTCATACTATAAAAGATCAAATTGAACCCAGCAAGTAATAATCAAAGAACAACTTGGACCCACTATAAATAGTGCAAAAGATAAGGGGGAGAGGAAAGGTATAAGGAGGTCAAGCAGCTGACCTCTGATCAGATTGCGGCAACAGTAACTGTGAAAAAAGTAAAAAATAAGTAAGATAAAATATAAAATCAGCCATAGAAAAGAAAAATATTGATAAAGAAAAATACTCATATACAAGAGATTTTATAGAAAAATCAGGCCTGAAACAAGGGTCCATGTTGAGGTATACATATACGAGCCTCCATAAAGACGGCACTGCACTATGAAATATTTTCGGACATTTTCCAAAAAAAGGGGTAACAAAGGTATTTCATAAATATCAATACAAATAATTCTTGGTTTGGGTATTATCTTTTGGATCGTATCATTTCTTTACAAATATTTTTGGGGCTGGCATGATAAGCACAGCCCACAGGTTATAAAGACAAAAAGGAATCCAAACTCTAAAGCCTCGTACACACGGGACGACGATCGTACGTACGATCATCTCAAATCGTATGTTGGCTGTTGTATCTAGCATACTGACTGCACTACACGATCGTACGACCAAAGAAAGAACGTCCAGGTGCATGTAATTAGCATCTGGCCGTTCCTGACTTCTGAGCATGCGTGTTTTGCACAATACAACTTCTTGTAGCAACTGCTCTGTACACACGATACAACGGTCGTATGATCGCTTGTTGGTACGACCAAGTTTTCCAGTCTGCTCATACAACTCCCCTTGTACGACCGCCGTATGTCGGCTGTTCTAATCGCGCATACGAACGATCGATTTCGCATACAGCGGTCGTTCGTATGACCTGTTGTATGCGATCGTCGTCCCGTGTGTACGAGGCTTTAGGCTCCATGCACACTGGACGCTATCTGGGCTCTCTTGGCGTCGGGCAGGAGACGCTGGTTAGAAAACGCTCTTTTGCAACGTTTTGTAAGCAGCATTTACCGGCGTTTATCGGCGTCGGTGTTTTTTTTTTGCCTTCATTAGCTTCCATTGACTACAAAAAAACCCGGACGCCAATAAACAGCCGTTTACCAGCGTTTATGAGCTTTTAGCGTTTTTTGTGGTCAAAAGAACGACTTTTGAACGCCAATTCAGGGCGTTCAGATAACAGCCCAAAAACGCCACTGCTGATAAACGACAATTAACATCCATGTGTGCATGGACACATAGGATAACATAAAGTGGCGTATTTGGGCTGTTAAAAAAACCGCCCAAATGACCAAAAACGGTCGTTTATCAGATACAGTGTGCATGGAGCCTTAGATGGCAGGGTTGAATAAACAGTTTTTTTATAAATAGGAAGAGCATAAGGAAAAGTCTGCCAGTTTTAATCTATAGTCAAAGAGGTTGCTTAACCCCTTGCCGATCACCAACCGCAGGTTGACGGCGACAAGATGGCTCTATTAGGCAAATCGCCGTCATATGACGGTGGCTGCCAGATCGTGCACTGTGAGCGTGCGTGCGCCGCCAGAGGTGCGCTCGCGCGCTCACTGTGTCCAGGGGGGGCCAGGGAGCGGGTAGGGCGGACTCGATCTCCGCCGGCTACCCGCGATGCCCCCCCCCCCCCGCAGTGAAAGAACAGAGATCCGTGCATGTAAACACGGATCTCCGTTCTGTGAGGGGGGAAGGGCTGTGATCACAGCCTTCCTCTATATGGAAGCTGTGATCGCTCCCCTGCCAGTCAAACACTAATACAGTTAGAACACGCCCAGGGTACACAGTTAACCCTTAGAGCGCCCCCCCCAGGTTAACCCCTTCACTGCCAATGGCATTTACACAGTAATCAGTGCATTTTTATAGCACTGATCGCTGTATAAATGCCAGTGGTCCCAAAAAAGTGTCAAAATGGTCCGACATGTCCGCCGCAATATTGCAGTACCGCTAAAAATCGCAGATCGCCACCATTACTAGTAAAAATAAAAAAAAAAACCCCAGAAATTAATTCTCATCATCCGTAAACACGGCAACCTTTGCACAAACCAAACAATAAACGCTGATTGCGATTTTTTTAATCACAGATATGAGGAAGAATATAAATCGGTCAAAACCGATGAAAAAAAATGTTTTTTTATATTTTTTTTTTTGGATTTGTATTTTAGCAAAAAGTAAGAAATTAGTTTTTTTTGCAAAATTGTCGCTCTTCTTTTGTTTATAGTGGTGATCAGAAATGACGCAGCGGTGATCAAATACCACCAAGAGAAAGCTCTAGTTGTGGGAAAAAAAGGACGCAAATTTAATTTGGGCACAACGTCGCATGACTGCGCAATTGTCAGTTAAAGCGACGCAGCGCCGAATCGCAAAAAGTGCTCTGGTCCTAAACTGGGAAATCCTTCCGGGGCTGAAGTGGTTAAAATGATTGATTAAAGACAGTAATGGCAGAAAAGATAAACTGCATATAGATGGAGTAAAGATATAAACCATTGTAAATATGGCACAGCAGAGTCACAAACTGGAGAAAAGATATAAACTCACCACCAATGCCACTCACCACCAGTGCCACTCACCACCAGTGCCACTCACCACCAGTGCCACTCACCACCAATGTATTTACACTGTTTTGGACCCTCTTTCATTTTATGATGTAAGCCTAATCTTTTAACAAATAAGAAATAAAACTTTGTGATTTTATATAAATTGATACTTTTTGGGTGCATTGTCTTTTGGCACTGAGATAGTCCCTTCTGGGAATCTCAATGTCTCCGTAATTGCACAAATGATTATGGGATGAGGTGCGTCCTAAAAAGTGTCCTAACGGGAACCGTAATCCTCCTCTTTCTCTGCAGCCTCAGCTGCACTGGACAGTGAATAAATGGCAAGTGCCCTGTTCATTCACAGACAGAAGCATAGTAAACAAAGTTTACTATGCTTCAGTAATGATTGAACATAGTGAGTGTGTTCATTTAGAAAAGGAAGGGGTCAGTAATTGACATATTGATTAGCCCCTTCCTCCATCCTGAAACATCCCTTGCAGCAGCAGCCAGGGGGAGAGGAGTGGAAAGGAGGGAAGCTAGCAGCACTGTGTGTGTGTGTGTGTGTGGGGGGGGGGGGCACAACACAAGGGGAAGCCTGGGCAGTAGGGGGAATTGGTGCCAAACAGAGGGATTAGGGTGTGCCCAGGCACACCTGGCACACCCCCTGCGCACACCTATGGTCTTTACACATCCCATAATAATATATTATACACACTGCACTCTGCTGTAATTCACTATTATCCAAACAGTAAGCCACTGCCTCCATCTATGACTGGTCTATATAGTAAGGAGCGTTGGAGGGCATCAGGTAACAACAAACAGCCAAGGAAAAATCCAAGGAAAAACCAAGCTCAACTTACCAACCAGCTTGAACCCAGCCCAATTAACCTGTCCAACAGTATGCGTTAAAAGCAGGGGATTGGTTACACACATTTGCAAATGCATGCGTAAGCTAGAGGGCCCCAACAAGGCTCCCTACATCCTCCAGACCTATCTCTGACAAGGGGAAGCCTGGGCAGTAGGGGGAATCGGTACCAAACAGAGGGATTAGGGTGTGCCCAGGCACACCTGGCACACCCCCTACGCACGCCTATGGTCCTTACTTGCTTTATGTAATCATTACTGAACTGTAGACACATCCCATAATAATATATTATACACACTGCACTCTGCTGTAATTCACTATTAGAAATATTCCTCCTCCTGCTGCAGATTTGAGATCTAACAGCAATCAGTGCTGGTATGGAGGAACATCCCTAGCTGCACCACAGAAAGAGCCGGGACATGCTGCTTTACATCAGCATGTGACACACGTAAGACCCCTTTAACACTGAAGCGCTTTCCTAGCGTTTTTGTGCTAAAAATAGCGCTTCCAAAACGCTGCCCATTAATTCCAATGTACCTATTCACACTGGGGCGTTGCACTGGTGCCGCTTTTAAAAAAGTCCTGCAAGCATGATTTTCTGTGCTTATTCTGAGCGCTAAAAATAGCGCATTAAAAACGCCCATATACATTGAAATGAATGTAAAGCGCATTAAAAGCGCCCGCAAAACGCCCAGAGGTTGTGGAAAGGTCAAAATATCAGGAAGTAAACAGGAAGTAATGTAGAGGGATGTGCTATTTATTTAATGCTAGTGCTTCAAAAGCCCTTGAAAAGCGCTTGAAAAACGCCTGGGCGGTAGCGCTAATTATAGCGCTAACGCGCGAAAAACACGGCAAAGACGTCGTACTAACGCTTGATGTTTTGCACGCGTTTTTCAAACGCCTCAGTGTGAAAGTAGCCTAAATGTCAGCATGAGAAAAAACAAAAAAGGGCAGCGCTGCCTTACTAATCAATAACACAATAATGGTGGAACCCTCTAATGTATGGCAATCTCAATAAACTTCAATATTACCACAATACCGGCCTCTGTGTTATGTGACGTCACATATAATACACATCACACTGAAAGTAAGACATAAAATTACTGCAAACTTTGCAGGGATGGTGGAAATCCCTCCTACAGATATATGGCAGTGGACGGTGTCAGTAAAGCAGTGGACGATGTCCACTACTTATCAGTGCAGCCTCATCAGTGCAGCATATCAGTGACCATAAGTGTAGCCTTAGTGCTCATTAATGCAGTTTATCAGTGTAGCCTTATCAGTGCTGCCTTAGTGCAGTTTATCAGTGCCCATAAGTGCTTTCTCATCTGTGCCCACCAGTGCAGTTATCAGTGCCCATCAGTGCGGTCTCACCAGTGCTGCTTATCAGTGCCCATCAGGGCAGTCTCACCAGTGCAGCTTATCAGCGCCCATCAATGCAGTATCACTAGTGCCGCTGATCAGTTCCCATCAGTGCAGTCACACCAGTGCCCACAAGTGCCGCTTATCAGTGCCCATCAGTGCAGTCTCACCAGTGCCACTTATCAGTGCCGCTCATCAGTGCCCATCAGTGCTGTCTCACCAGTGCCGCTTATCAGTGCCCATCAGTGCGGTCACACAAGTGCCGCTTGTCAGTGCCCATCAGTGCGGTCACACCAGTGCCACTTATAGTGCCCATCAGTGCGGTCACACCAGTGCCGCTTATCAGTGCCCATCAGTGTGGTCACACCAGTGCCCTCCAGTGCCGCTTAACAGTGCCCATCACTGCGGTCACACCAGTGCCGCTTTTCAGTGCCTATCAGTGCAGTCACACCAGTGCCGCTTATCAGTGCCCATCAGTGCGGTCTCACCAGTGCCGCTTATCAGTGCCCATCAGTGCAGTCTCAGCAGTGCCCACCAGTGTCGCTTATCAGTGCCCATCAATGCGGTCACACCAGTGCCGCTTATCAGTGCCCATCAGTGCAGTCTCACCAGTGCCCAGCAGTGCCGCTTATCAGTGCTCATCAGTGTGGTCTCACCAGTGCCCACCAGTGCAGCTTATCAGTGCTGTCACACCAGTGCCACTTATCAGTGCCCATCAGTGCGGTCACACAAGTGCCCACCAGTGCTGCTTATCAGTGCGGTCTCACTAGTGCCAACAAGTGCCACTTATCAGTGCCCATCAGTGCGGTCACACCAATGCCCACCATTGTTGCTTATGAGTGCCCATCAGTGTGGTCTCACCAGTGCCCACCAGTGCTGCTTATCAGTGCCCATCAGTGCGGTCTCACCAGTGCCCACCAGTGCTGCTTATCAGTGCGGTCTAGCCAGTGCCCACCAGTGCCGCTTATCAGTGCCCACCAGTACAGAGTGGACATCAATGACAGATCAATCCGCCCCCACCCCCCGCAGCCCACCCGCCATCTCTCAATGAGAGAGCAGAGATCTTGGCTAGGACAGGTATGCCTGGTATGCCTGGCATGTCTGCTATGTGAAACACCGCTCAATGTAACTTTCTTGCTCCCAGACCCGCATTGTGATAGACAGTGCAGAGCGCACTGTTCCAATGCGGGTCTGGGAGGAGCAGGGAAGTTACAGCGGGCGGTGTTAACATAGCAGACATGCCAGGCATACCAGGAATACCTGTCATAGCCGAGATCTCTGCTCTCTCATTGATGAGGAGGGAGGAGGAAACCACCTCTATGGGCGGCATAGACCAGGGGCTGTGAGACCCCCTCCATTCACTACAGCCAAGCAGGCGGAAATGAGAGTCCCTGCTCAATTCTAGTGAACTACCAGTGGGCAGTTACAAGACCGCTGGCTGGGAGCACAAGAGAAATATCAGCCTGCGGTCTTACAAACAGGAAATCACTGGGCAATAACGATTTTTCAGCAGGCTATTGCAAAGGAACTACAGAGCTCAGCAGAAGATGGATGGCATAGTTGGTGAAGGTAAGAGATCAGCAACAAGGACATGGAAAAAAGGGATTTTATTATAACTTACCGTAAAATCCTTTTCTCCGAGTTCACTGACAGACGCAGCTTCTTCTTGACTTTGTGGGGTTTTATGTTCGTCTTACTAGGAGTTAACTAGGCAGGGAAAGAGTTCAGCTGGCCCCTCCCCTGGGGGCCGTCCTCCTTTCCTACATTAAAACCCCCCCTCACAGAGGACTCTCCAGTTTGTACACAAGCCGTACCAAAACAGAGCCCAGAGGGGTGGGTGCTGCGTCTGTCA
>BLSH010002386.1:751858-767891 GCA_018402905.1 Glandirana rugosa
CATTTCACTCCCACGCATTTCACTCCCACGCATTTCAGTCACATGCATTTCAGTCACATGCATTTCACTCCCATGCATTTCACTCCCTTGCATTTCAGTCACATGCATTTCACTCCCATGCATTTCACTCCCACGCATTTCAGTCACATGCATTTCAGTCACGTACACTGACTTTACGTACACTGACTTTACGCACCCTCACTTTACGTACCCTCACTTTACGTACACTCCCTTTACGTACCCTCACTTTACGTACCCTCACTTTACGTACCCTCACTTTACGTACACTGACTTTACGTACACTGACTTTATGCACCCTCACTTTACGTACACTCACTTTACGTACCCTCACTTTACGTACCCTCACTTTACGCACACTGACTTTACATACACTCACTTTACGCACACTGACTTTACGTACACTCACTTTACCTGCACTCACTTTACGTGCACTCACTTTACGTGCACTCACTTTACGTACCCTCGCTTTACCTACACTCACTTTACGTACCCTCACTTTACATACCCTCACTTTACATACCCTCACTTTACGTACACTCACTTTACGTACACTCACGAGTACGGACACATTGGCGTCTAAGGAAATCGTGGTCAGCTTGACATGGCACTGCTCCCGGTTTTTAACCACTGCCAATCAGTGCCACCTATCAATGCCCATTAGTGCTGCCAATCAGTGCCTCATCATCAGTGCCACTGTTAGGAAAGGATTGGCATGGTGAAGTCTGGCCCTTCTTCAGGACTCTTTTGCCGGTTTTGCCGTTCACGCGCGTCCGCGCCCGCACTGGAAACGGCGCCAAAGGGCCCTATTTAAGCTGCCTGCACCTGTCAGCAGGTGCTGTCCATTCTACAGTGTCTGAGTACCTGTGAGCCCCAGCTCTGCTGCCTGATACCTGTTCCTGTATTGTTTCCTGCCTCTGTGATCCGACCCGGCTTGTCCTGACCCGCTATCTGTCTGCCTGCACTGACCCCGGCTATCCACGACCATCCGCTTGCCTGACCCCTTGTACTGTGCCGCCAGCCCGTTTACGAACTCTGCTTGGACCTTGACCATTCTCTGCCTGACCCTTTTGTACCTTGCCTGCCTGCCAGTTGCCGACCCAGCCTGTACGACCATCCATCTGCCTGCACGACCGTCTGGAGTTTCACACCACCACCAGTGACCATCCAGCCCTCGTGCCATCCTGCACTCCGGGAATTACTGTCTCTACTACCAGGGGTCCCCGAATGGGGTGTGTAAGAGTGGTTGTTCCCTGCATAAGACAGACTGCACCACCAGGACCGTGACAGTAACGGACAGCCATGTCCCAGTCTGCACAGGGAACACCCTCTGCCATGGACGAGCTGTGCGCCCACTTGGGCGGGCTCACACAAGCCATAAAAAACTTGCAGGAAGGCTACACCCAGCTGCAGGAACAAGTGCGTGAGCTCTCCGCACCATCTGCATCCGGAAGCGGGGCTGCAGCAGGTCGCACTATTGTGGCTCTGTCATCGGAGCCTAAGGTCCCCTTGCCTGATATGTTTGCGGGGGATCGGAGCAAGTTCCGGGCCTTCCGCAGCTCCTGCGAGCTGTACTTTGGCCTACAGCCACGCACATTTTCTTTGGAAGCCACCAAGGTGGGCCTGGTGATCTCTCTGCTGCAAGGAGAACCGCAGATATGGGCCCATCGACTCTGGGAACAGCGGGCACCCGAAGTGACCACCCTGCAGGGGTTCTTTGATGCCATGACCAAACTGTATCAAGACCCGCACCTTGCAGCCACCACTGAGGCCACCCTGCATACCTTGCAGCAGGGTCGGCGCAGCGCGGAGGACTACGTGGCAGAGTTCCAGCGTTGGAGTGCTGACACCGCCTGGAACGATGCAGCACTCTGCTACCAGTTCCGCTTTGGACTTTCGGAACCATTGAAGGATGAGCTTGCCTGTGTCAGGGTGCCTGGCACCTTGGAAGCTTTAATTAACCTGGCCATTCAGATAGACCGGAGGCTCAGGGAACGCCGAGCTGAACGGATCGCTGGCACTTCCGCAGGACCCCGTCTAACCTGGATGATGCCCCGGGTCCCAAGCCATGTGGCTTCCATACCAGCGCCAACCGCGCCCATGGAGGGGCCTGAACCCATGCAGATCGGCCTCCTGCCCCCATCCCTCACTCCAGAGGAGAGAAAGAGACGCCGGGCGCTCAGCCTGTGTCTGTACTGCGGTGAACCCGGACACATAGTGAGGACCTGCCCTGCCAAAGCCGGTAAGTGGCGCCACCAGGCTAACCAGGAAACCACACCTGCCAGTCACCATTTGTCTTACCTGACTCTCCTTGTCTCTTTACAGTTGCCCGGAGGGAGCGTCCAAATCCCAGCGATTATTGATTCAGGACGTGTAGTTGCTTTGTGGACCAAGCCTTCGCTACACTACACCAGATGCCTCTGCGTCCCAAAGTTCACAAAATGACCATTCGCTTGGCTGACGGGACGGCCATCAAATCAGGCCAAGTGACCATGGAAACTCAACCAATTCCCGTATCCACCGCCGAGGGGCACCAGGAGCTCTTGATCCTTGATGTCATAGCGTCACCTCTGTTTCCCATCATCTTGGGGCTGCATTGGCTCCGGGCACACAGCCCCAGCATAGACTGGTCCTCTGGACTTATTCAATTCCCTTCTCCCTACTGTGGCCAACACTGCCTGCTTCCCTCCTGGAACGTTGGCCCATCTCTTCTTAGTTTGGACTCTGAATCAGACCCAGAAACCCGCGAAGCAGTGCCTCCAGTGTATCATGAATACCTGGATGTCTTCATCAGGAAGGGGGCAGACCAACTCCCTCCACACAGACCTTATGACTGCCCCATAAAGTTGCTGCCGGGCACGGAGGTCCCTTTCGGTCGCATCTACCCACTATCTGAACCAGAGTTAGCAGCTCTCAAAACATATCTGGACGAAAACCTGGCCAAAGGGTTCATCAGACCCTCTACCTCTCCTGCTGGTGCTGGCATTTTCTTTGTCGAAAAAAAGGACCACTCCCTCCGTCCATGCATAGACTATCGTGAGCTGAATCGGATTACGGTCAAAAAACGATACCCTTTTCCGCTTGTTCCGGAACTCTTTCAAAGGCTTGGGTCGGCCACCGTGTTTACTAAACTTGATCTCAGAGGGGCATACAATCCGCATCTGAGAGGGCGATGAGTGGAAGACTGCTTTCCGAACTCGTTTCGGTCATTACGAGTACCTTGTTATGCCCTTCGGACTCTGCAATGCCCCTGCTACATTTCAGCAATGATGTCTTTCGCAATTACTTGGATATCTTCGTCATCATATATCTGGAAGAGCACCGGAAACATGTGGGCTGTGTCCTGAGCTGCTTGCGGCAGCATAGACTATATGCGAAGGCTGAAAAATGCCTTTGAGCGCTCTTCCATCCAGTTTCTAGGATTGATTTTATCAGTCTCCGGGGTCACCATGGATCCGCATCAAGGTCAACCACGACCACAAACTTGCTGGTCATTTTGGCTCTCGGAAAACCGCTGAGCTGGTCCTGTGCTCATTCTGGTGGCCATTACTTTTGGAAGACTGTTTAGCCTATGTCCGCTCGTGTGCTACTTGCGCCAGAAATAAATCGGACAAAACTAAAGCCTGGGGCCTCCTGAAATCTCTTCCCATCCTGGACCGACCATGGTCCAAGATTTCCATGGACTTTATTGTGGAGCTGCCCCCTGCTAAAGGATACACAACCATCTTCGTGATGGTTGACAGGCTGACCAAGATGGCCCACTTCCTCCCTATGAAGGGCACCCCCACAGCAAAAAGAGAAATCAGAAGTCTTTATTAAAGAGATTTTCCGGCTGCACGGTGTTCCGGTGAACATAGTGTCCGACCGGGGGGTGCAGTTCACCTCTCGGTTCTGGAGAGTTCTCTGTGCTACCCTGGAGATCGACTTGTCATTTTCCACTGCCTATCATCCCCAAACCAATGGCCAGACCGAAAGGACAAACCAGACCTTGGAGCAATACCTCCGCTGTTTTTCCGCCTACTCTCAGGACGACTGGTGCATGTTGCTCCCACTAGCGGAGTTTGCATACAACTCGGTGCGCTCCGCCACCAAGCAATCCCCCTTCTGGGCCAACTATGGGTTCCACCCCACCGTTTTCCCAAATCTGGCAAAGGAAATTACAGTACTAGCGGCACATGCATCTGCGCAATCTGCTCGGGCTAACTGGAAGCTCCAGCAAAACACACTGTCCCGGTCACAAGAAGCCACCAAAGCGACTTTCGACAAGAAGAAACGGGGCAAGCTCAACCTCCTACCCGGTGATAAGGTCTGGCTCTCAACCAAGAACCTGAGGCTTGCTTGCCCATCTAAAAAGCTGGGTCCTCGTTTTATCGGCCCCTTCCCAGTGAGCAGGAGAATCAACCAGGTCTCTTTTGAGTTGGAGCTCCCCCCATCCTTGCGCATACATCCAGTATTCCATGTGTCCTTGCTGAAGCCGGTGGCCCCAGATCCATTTCCCGACAGAGCTACAGCTCCCCCGGCCCCCGTCCTGATTGATGGAGCAGAGGAGTTTGAGGTGGAATCGATACTCAACTGCAGAAGAAGGGGTGGCGGGGTCCAGTATCTGCTGAAGTGGAAGGGCTATGGGCCAGAAGAGAGCTCATGGGAGCCCGAAACCAACCTTCATGCCGATGACTGTATACAAGCTTTCAAGGATAACAACCCTGCCAAGCTGGGCATCCGGAGGATGCCCCTTGGGGGGGGGGGGGGGCAGTGTTAGGAAAGGATTGGCCTGGTGAAGTCTGGCCCTTCTCCTGGACTCTTTTGCCCTTTTTTGCCGTTCACAGCACCAAACTGCCCTATTTAAGCTGCCTGCACCTGTCAGCAGGTGCTGTCCATTCTACAGCATCTGACTACCTGTAAGCCCCAGCTCTGCTGCCTGATACCTGTTCCTCTATTGTTTCCTGTTTCTGTGATCCGACCCGGCTTGTCCTGACCCGCTATCTGTCTGCCTGCACTGACCCTGGCTATACACGACCATCCGCTTGCCTGACCCCTTGTACTGTGCCGTCAGCCCGTTTACGAACTCTGCTTGGACCTTGACCATTCTCTGCCTGACCCTTTTGTACCTTGCCTGCCTGCCAGTTGCCGACCCAGCCTGTACGACCATCCATCTGCCTGCACGACCATCTGGAGCTTCACACCACCACCAGTGACCATCCAGCCCTCGTGCCATCCCGCACTCCGGGACTTCCTGTCTCTACTACCAGGGGTCCCCGAATCGGATGTGTAAGAGTGGTTGTTCCCTGCATAAGACAGACTGCACCGCCAGGACCGTGACAGCCACCAATCAGTGCCACCTACCAGTGCCACCTATCAATGCCCTTCAGTGCCATCTATCAGTGCCCAGCAGTGCTGCCTCATCAGTGCCCACCAGTGCCACCATCAATGAAGGAGAAAAAAATATAAAATAAATTAAGTAGAGAAACTTAATTTATTTTACTTTTATGTTTATCTCACATATATAAGTTGCAGCTGTTTATCATTTATTATTATTTTCACAAGCACAGTATTGGACACTCTATATGCTCTCCACTTACTTCTTGTACAGGATATTTTGCCCAGTCTTTATAAACTTGCTCAGGTTTCAAGCACAGAGGTAATTACATCTAACACCAATCACTAATATTGAATAAAAACGGTACCATGTCATTGTCATTCCAGTATTTGTCTTTAATCTTTTGAAATTTTCAGTTTTCAGTTGTTCAAGGCTGTCTTTTCTTGCTCCTAGGTTACGGGGCGTATGTACAGGGGTCACAATTGCAACCCAGCCTCATGCTCCAGGGGGCCCATGTTTTCTCCTGTACTAGACATGTGCGGTTCGTTTCATTCAGAATTTAAATTTTTCGTTATTGGGATATATCCGAATTACAATAGAAACTAAATTCTGGGAGTATGTCCATGAATGCCCTTCCAGAACTAGAAACCTGGGGCTCGGGTGGAAAGGGGGGGGGGCCTTCATGGTTTCTTGCACTGGGGCGCTGAAGGTTCTAGTTATGCCTCTGCCTCCTGTCTCTATAGTTTTGCTCATCTCCTCCACCTATCTCTGTGGTTCTCAACTCCTGTCCTCAGGACCCACTAACAGGCCAGATTTTCAGTATTACCGTGGGGAGATGCAAACCAGAATACTGAAATCACTGAGCAGTAAATTATATCACCTGTGATGTATTTCAGTTATCCTGCAAACCTGGCCTGTTAGTGGGTCCCAAAGACAGGAGTTGAGAACCACTGACCTATCTCTATAGTGCCGCTCATCTCCTCTGCCTTCCATCTCCATATTGTCATTCCTCTCTTTCACATCCGCTCTCCATAGCACCACTAATCTCTTAGACTTCACCTCTCCATAACACAAATAAGGAATGCAGTAGAGTATTCTGTACTCTATGAAGTCAAAGGGCATGTTCATCTACTCCGCCTCCTATCTCTATAGTGCCGCTCATCTCCTCCTATCTCTATAGTGCCGCTCATCTCCCCCGTCTCCTATCTCTATTATGCCGCTCATCTCCTATGCCTCCTATCTCTATAGTGCCGCTCATCTCCTCCGCCTCCTATCTCTATAGTGCCACTCATCTTCTCCGCCTCCTATCTCTATAGTGCCACTCATCTCCTCCATCTCCTATCTCTATTATTCCACTCATCTCCTATGCCTCCTATCTCTATTATTCCACTCATCTCCTCCGTCTCCTATCTCTATAGTTTTGCTCATCACTTCCGACTCCTATCTCTATAGTGCCTCTCATCTCCTCCGCCTCCTATCTCTATAGTGTTGCTCATCTCCTCCGCCTCCTATCTCTATCATTTTGTTCATCTCCTCCAACTCCTATCTCTATAGTGCCGCTCATCTCCTCCGTTTCCTATATCTATAGTGCTGCTCATCTCCTCCTCCTCCTATCTCTATAGAGCCGTTCATTTCCTCCGCCTCCTATCTCTATAATTTTGTTCATCTCCTCCAACTCCTATCTCTATAGTGCCACTCATTTCTTCCACTTCCTATCTCTATAGTGCCGTTCATCTCCTCCGCCTTCTATCTATAGTGCCTCTCATCTCCTTTGCCTCCTTTCTCTATAGTGTCACTCATCTCCTCTACCTCCTATCTCTATAATGTTGCTCATCTCCTCCATCTCCTATCTCTATAGTGCCGCTCATCTCCTCCACCTCTTATGTCTATAGTATCGATCATCTCCTCTGTCTCCTATCTCTATAGTGTCGCTAATCTCCAGGCCTGTATGGTAGAGTGGCCAGATGGAAGCCACTCCTCAGTAAAAGGCACATGGCAGCCCTCCTGGAGTTTGCCAAAAGGCACCTAAAGGACTCTCAGGCCATGAGAAATAAAATTTATCTGGTCTGATGAAACAAAGAATGAACTCTTTGGCCTGAATGGCAAGCGCCATGTCTGGAGGAAACCAGGCACCGCTCATCACCTGGCCAATACCATCACTACAGTGAAGCATGGTGGTGGCAGCATCATGCTGTGGGGATGTTTTTCAGTGGCAGGAACTGGGAGACTAGTCAGGAAAATAGGGAAAGATGAATGCAGCAATGTACAGAGACATCCTTGATGAAAACCTGCTCCAGAGCGCTCTAGACCTGAGATTGGGATAAAAGTTCATCTTCCAACAGGACAACGACCCTAAGCACACAGCCAATATAACAAAGGAGTGGCTACAGGACAACTCAGAATGTCCTCGAGTGGGATAACCAGAGCCCAGACTTGAACCCAATTGAACATCTCTAGAGAGATCTGAAAAATGGCTGTGCATGGACGCTCCCCATCCAACCTGATGGAGCTTGAGAGGTCCTACAAAGAATGGGAGAAAGTGCCCAAAAACAGGCATGCCAAGCTTGTGGCATCATACTCAAAAAAACTTGAGGCTGTAATTGGTGCCAAAGGTGCTTCAATAAAGTATTGAGCAAAGTCTATGAATACTTGTGTACATGGTATTTTTTTTCCTTTTTTATTTTTAATAAATTTGCAAAGATTTCAAACAAACTTCTTTCACATTGTCCTTATGGGGTATTGTTTGTAAAATTTTGAGGAAAATAATGAATTTAATCCATTTTGGAATAAGGCTGTAACATAACAAAATGTGGAAAAAGTGAAGCGCTGTGAATACTTTCTGGATACAATGCAGGTCTGGGCTTGAGCTGATGATAAAACGTTATGGACAGGCCCTTCATTTTGCTTGACAATATGCTTGAATATTGACCTTTGTCTAATTAATAAAAAAACCACAATGAAAATACACAGATATAATATATTTCTCTTGGCTTTATTAAATTCACATTCTTCAGTACATGACTGAAATAACACTCTAGGCATTGTGTTTTCCCATATTCAGTGCATAGTAATGTGTTTCTATCACAAATGAAGAAACAGACGGGATAAATAATGAATCTCTAAGCAAGGCACGTCATGAATTAAAATACTTCAACAAAAAAATACTGCAGGTAAAGGCCAATAGAATATCTTTGGCTATGGATTGATATTTGTATTATAAAAGAAGATTAATAAAATAATCATATATCTGTGTTGATACATTTAAAACATATTGAAAGGTTGCCGTGAAATATGAACATTTCATTATAAACTGTAAACATGGAACAGCCACCACTTAGTGCTCTGCAATTGCTGAAAGGAAATCATTTTTATGGCTACAACAGAATTCTTAGGCTTCAAGTACACTTGAGCTACTTTTTGGGGAAAACACAAAATGTTGCGTGTTTTGCGGCTGGAGGGCAAAGCGTTCCTATCCTGAGCGTGATTGTTCAGGAGAAGGAGGTTGAACCATGGACACATTGGGTTTCATTTACTAAAACCAGAGAGTGAAAAATCTGGTGCAGCTCTGCATAGAAACCAATCGGCTTCCAGGTTTTAACTTCAAAACTTAATTAACAAGCTGACGTTAGAAGCTGATTGGCTATCACGTACAGCTACGCCAGATTTTGCACTCTCTAATTTTAGTAAATCAACCCCCATAGGCTTTTATGGAGTTTAGGAGCTTTGGCAAGAAAATAAAGCCTAAAGATCCTAAACGTTTAGGAGTTGCTAGTGTACATGGAGCCTTAAGCCTCGCACACACGAGTCAATGGTTGGTCAACCGGACGTCCAACTTTTTCCCCAAATTGGGTGACGGCAGTTTGGTCTAGCATACTAATGTGAAGCAAGTAATCGACCAACAAAGCCAAATGTAGTGACGTGTTACGAGCGTATAATGAGGAAGTTTTTTGAATTACGATCACAGATTACACGACCGAACACTTCCTGGATTCCAAGAATGCGTGTTTGCAGAGGCGTAACTAGAACCTTCAGGGCCCCGGTGCAAGAAATTATGAAGGGCCCCCTGACCCCTGGCCAGGGCCCTTCCCTCTTCCCACTGATCCTGTGGCCCTTTACTCCCATCGTGGGTCCCTTTATTACGGTACTGCAGTGGGGCACTTTCACAAGTTCTGCAGCAGACCCCAGGGGGACCAGGGAAGCACACAGAGGCCCTGGGAACAGCAGAAGACAAGTAAACTGGATAGAGGAAAATGGAGGAGATTGGGTCCTCTAAATGCCACCCCCGCCATCCCTCCTATTCAGGTGTACAAGGGAGGCACATGGGCCCCCTGGACCATGGGGCCCGGTTGCAATTGCAACCCCTGCAACCCCTATCGTTACGCCCCTGCGTGTTTGCACTTCCAACTTTTGGTTGGTCAACCTCTGTACACACGAGTCAACAATCGGTCATTTCCTTGTTGGCCAACACAAATTTTCTAGTTGGAAATCGGCTGTAGAATCATGCATACACACAATCAGATTATCGGTCAACAGGCTGTTGGACGACCGTTGTTGACCAACCATCGGACCACGTGTGCCTTTAGTGTTCAGAGTTTACAATCCTGTAACATGTATTAAAAAATATCGCTGTGATCAATGAGTTTAAAGGGCCGGTCCACCCAATAGCATTTAAGGATGACACCTGGAGGGCCAATTCAGCTGGAAGCTTCTTTTCCTTGTTGGTGATCCCAATGGTGAAGTCACGATGCCTCTCTTCCCCCACACACTGGAGATATGGGTGTCCCAACCAAATTTGTGGAACTACTACTCCTTTAAGTTCTGGTTCTCACTGGTACGACTTGTCATGTGATTTGACAGTTCCAAATTTCATGACAAGTCGCAGCCTATTTTCAGCAATGGAACCGTTCATAACGCCGTGACTCATGTCGCAGCTATTATGGAAAAAGGTTCCTGCACAACTTTTTGCCAATATGATTGTGACTTGCATAGACTTCTGTTAAATGAAGTCGCAAGATGCAATGAATTCATCAGTGCAAATCACACTGATATGCAGCTTTGAAATCGTACCAAAAATAGCGCGATTTCAATACTGCACCAGTGTAAACTGGGACTAAGGTTGGGTTGACACCATTGCGAATTGGATCATTGCGAATTAGATGCGGGTTCTCCACATCCAATTCGCAATAGCAGGAGATATTGACCGGCTCTCTATGGAGTCGGTTCACATATCTCCGCAGCAGGTCCGGTGCGATTTGCACAAAAACGATGAGCGACTTTTGGTCCATTTCAGGTCAGAATTCGGCCCAAAATTTGGGCTGAAATCGGACCTGAAACGGTGAACCAGGACGCACCGGACCCCTGCTGTGAGCCGCATGCGGTTCATATGTGAACACGGCCTGAATGTATAATAAATCATATAGAATATAAATTCCACAGAGGGTGGGAACCTCTAGAACCCTCAACCTGTAAACTCACTTCCTCGAGTGATGCAAGAAACTGATAAGTAACAACTTGTCGCACGATTTGACAGATCAGTGCTGTGGACACAGTTTCTGAAATCAGGTGTCTGGAGTGGGTAGCATTTATATAGAATCAAACACACAGATTGCAATGGAGAACTACCAAGGTGAATCATTAATTCAATCTTATCCAAGTGCTCCAGGTTGTGCAACATCAAAGACCGTATCTGATATCAAATGTGCTGAGGCGGGCTGGATATCAGAGGAAGTGCTGCAACAGATACCAGTTTATTTCAGATGTCTATGGCAGTACATTTCCTATAAATATTACAGATGATTTTAGATAAGGGCTCTATGTTTACACAGCCCCCAGTCCTTATATACACTATATTGTCAAAAGAATTGGGACACCTGCCTTTACACATGCATGAACTTTAATGGCATCCCAATCTTAGTCCGTAGGGTTCAATATTGAGTTGGCCCACCCTTTGCAGCTATAACAGCTTCAACTCTTCTGGGAAGGCTGTCCACAAGGTTTAGGAGTGTGTCTATGGGAATGTTTGACCATTCTTCCAGAACCGCATTTGTGAGGCACTAATGTGGATGAGAAGGCCTGGCTCGCAGTCTCCACTCTAGTTCATCCCAAAGGTGTTCTCTTGGGTTGAGGTCAGGACTTTGTGCAGGCCAGTCAAGTTCCTCCCCCGCAAGCTCGCTCATCCATGTCTTTATGAACCTTGCTTTGTGCACTGGTGCGCAGCCATGTTGGAACAGGAAGGGGCCATCCCCAAACTGTTCCCACAAAGTTGGGAGCATGAAATTGACCAAAATGTTTTGGTATGCTGACGCCTTAAGAGTTCCCTTCACTGGAACTAAGGGACCAAGCCCAACCCCTGAAAAGCAACCCCACACCATAATCCCCCCTACACCAAATGAATTGGACCAGTGCACAAAGCAAGGTCCATAAAGTCATGTAAAGTAAAGTTTGGGGTGGAGCAACTTGACTGGCCTGCACAGAGTCCTGACCTCAACCCGATAGAACACTTTTGGGATGAATTAGAGCGGAGACTGCGAGCCAGGCCTTTTCATCCAACATCAGTGCCTGACCTCACAAATGTGCTTCTGGAAGAATGGTCAAACATTCCTATAGACACTGCTAAACCTCGTGGACAGCCTTCCCAGAAGAGTTGAAGATGTTATAGCTGCAAAGGGTGGGCCAACTCAATATTGAACCCTACGGAAGTTCATGTGTGTGTAAAGAAAGTGTCCCAATACGTTTGACAATATAGTGTAGATGTTAATAAGGCCTGTAATTCACTGAGCAGTGCCTTTAAATGTGTTTACCTTTCTCCTGGAGAATATTCTCAGTTGACCTCTATGATGATATAGAAGTATAGTTTTGTCACACAAATCTTCTTTGCGTTCACTCCACTATACATTCCTTATTATGGCGGCAAATCATGTTTTTCTGGGAATATACAATGAAAAGAATGTTACAATTGGCTGCTGTAGATTACCATATTGCACAGAAAGGTTCAAGAGACTCTTTAAAAGCAAATTACAGGGCTAAGCATGTTTAATTCCATATGGAGGTTAAGGGCTGTATAAACGCTGAGCCCTTATCTGACATCTCATGTGACCTTCTTAAGCTGGGTACACATTTTGGACCAGCCAACTTTTTGTCAGTGTGTGCAGCAGTCTGCCCGACAGAAACTGATCGAATGGCCTGTTTTTGTCGAAGGGACATGCTGGAAACCCAGTATCCAATGAGTCCTCACAGCCAATGGCTGTGAGCGCTGATCAGTATATTCTGGTGGGGGGGTACAATAGCAGTGGGGCAGATCACCCCACCAACATTGCTTGTATGGGTATAGCGATCTATCATTTATTTTTGAACCCGCTGGGTTGAACAATAAAAAAAAAAAACTTGCAGTGTGTACCCAGCTTTAGGGATGGTACTGCCCTAGACACTCAAACTAAACAAGTATCTGTGGTGACATTTCCCCTAACAGCTCATCTCAGCCCAGCTGTTTTCAGATATATATATATATATATCTATATATATATATATTTAGAAGTCACACAGCCCCGGCTCTGTTTTAAAATGAAAAACTCCACAAAGAGCTATTTATATCCAGAAAGGGGACTCCAATAGAGAGGAGAAAGTGAATCGGCCCTCTAGACTCCAACCCTAACCAAATATCCCTTGGCAATATTACCCTTTAGGGCACATTCACAGCACTGCACACACATTATGGCTGCTGGTAGCTGAGGCGCCATCCACTGTGAATTGAAACCGCTTTCACAATGCACCTGCATTGCAACACAACAAAAAAACCAAAAACGCACTATTGTGCATTGCAGTGCACTGCAGTAGCAAAAATGCAGGGTGATATACAGGAATATCTTTGGCATAGTAGTCTTCATTGACTATACAGTACATAGGGCTGCCAATGGACGGAGGCTTCAGGATGCACTTGGCAGGTCTTGCTTCAGCTGCAGTATTCTTAACTGTATGGCTTCATTAACTTCATGGCAGCGTAATTCTGCAAAAGAACAACAAGAGACAATCACTGCATTGGTTTTTACAAGAAAATACAGAAATCTCACAGAATGGTGGAAATTCTTCAAATTGCTTTGCTTGGGATCCCTACCAATCAGGTGTGTTGAAGAGGAAGTAAACCCTACAGGTAAGTCTTATTATAGGCTTACCTGTAGGTTAAAGTGGTTGTCACAGGTTGACAACTACTTTAATAGGACAGTCGACCAGAACAGAGGCTACACATTGATATAGTTGACATTCTTCAGAAATCTTTTCAATAAGCTTCCAAGGCTGGTCCAAGCTAGTTTGTGGTTGCCGACAATGACATGCAAAGGGTTCACAAGTGAAGGCTGTGACCAAAGCAAGCCTAGTGGTGCTAAACAATGCTGGCAGCCTTGAATCTGCTTCAACAGTTAATAGGTGGGATGCATCTACCAGCAGTGTTGGTGGGAAGTGGGGAGAGTTGAGGTTTACTTTTGGTCTCTCTAAAACTGGAAAACTGTCCAGGCACAGAAAATAAACTTGTCTGGCCTCTTTAAAAACACCCTACCTGATGTTCCATGCAAGAGAAGAGCCATAATACTCACCTCTTACACTGTGGTCCCCTTCTCCATTCCTAGAGGCTAGAGATCAGAGGAAGGAGCCAGAGCAAGGTGCTTGGGACACAGACATCTGACACTCCCAAAGCATTGGATACCAAGTTGTCTTATGAAGGTTGCAGTGTTGGAACAGAAACAAATGAAAGGAGAGGCACGGACCACCGGAGAGGTGGGTATTATGCTCTTCTCTTGCAGAGAACTTCAAGTGCAGATTTGTTACAGACTGACAGGGTCTCTTTAAAGACTGCTGTGGTCTTAACATTTTTTATGACGATGCAATTGTGATCCACTTGGCATTTTTGACCCCCTCCCTCTAAAAAGTCTCACTGCCTGGCTATTACAATAATTGAATGCTTTTAGATGGGTGGCCGGGAAGAGATTTCTAGATAAGGAGTTCTATTTATTTTAAGCTTCTAGAGCTAGGATCTGGTGAATGTTGTATTCAATGGTATATGGCTGCTGGTGCAGAATGGTGATCATGATGCTATTAGGCACTAGGTAAAGGGTTACCTTAGTTCAAGGGTTAGGACATAGGAGTGGTCCAGTTGGATATTAGGGTTAGGGGTTAAGGGCATAGTGAATGGGTACATAAAGTCAAAACTTTTTTTTATGTTTGGATAGTAAGAAAAAGTTAAAAAAAATGTCAGGTTATTTTGCTGTCAGAATTCTATTGGGGAGATTTTCTTTAACTTCTTGTCTGTTACGGCACCCTCTGGCAGGTGCTGCAGGCTCACCTGGAGCACAAAGTCTAAGCACCAGCTGGTTTTCACCAGAGCTCCTGATGGTGGAGATGGGTTTTGTGGCATGCTGATAGCAAGTTGCAGCCCTCAGGATTGCCTCACTGAGGGGTGAGCGAAGACAGTAAGGCTACAATGTGGAGGACACTATGGGGTTGATTTAGTAAAGGCAAACAAAGGTGAACTCTGCAAGTGCAGTTGCTCCAGAGCTTAGTAAATAAGGTAAAGCTTTACTTTGCAAAGAATACCCAATCACATGCAAGGAAAAAAAAAAAAAAAAAAAAAGCATTTTTGCTTGCACATGATTGGATGATGGAAGTCAGCAGAGCTTCTGCTTATTTACTAAGCTCTGAAGCAGCTGTACTCTACAAAGTGCACAGTCTGTTTGCATTTAGTAAATCAATCCCCCTATGTTAGGCAAAAGAGTAGTTAGATCCATGCAGGTGTTGTGGACAGGCAAGAGAGTGGTGAGTTCCAGGTAAAGGTCATGAGCAAACTTCAGGCAAGAAAGTGGACAGGTTCAAGTGGAGGATGCGGGCAGGTAGGAAAGGAAAGAAGTCAGGTGAATTCAAGTCAACAATGAAACAAGCAATTAGAAGTGTAATATAGTGCTTTTGCACACAAAAATGGAAGCTGGCAAGAAGAAAGAGCACCAGCCCTTTCTCCAGGGTTTAAGCTCAAATACCCCTCTGTGTCAGACAAAATGTCCAGCATTATTTCAGAGAGTCCTGACAATGACACTGCAAGTGCCATTGGAAATACTAGAAATGACACTGGAAGTCAGTGGAGTCGCTGGGGAAGGGGGGGCGGCGGTTCCAGCGCCGCTGCACCAATACAACTCCGCTTCTCTCGCAGGCTGTCCCAGCACAGCCGAGCGGAGCGAAGCTGCCTCCCCTTCCTCTCTGTTTACATGGAGGAGGGACACCACTGTGCATGTCCCATGCTGATCTGAGGTATGTACAATATGCAAATTATGGGTCTGCACTGAAGGGGGAGGTCTGCACTAAAGTGGGGTCTGCACTGAAAGGGGGGGTCTGCACCAAATGGGGTCTGCACTGGAGTGGGTCTGCACTGAAGGCAGGGGGAGGTCTGCACTGAGAGGGGTCTGCACTGAAGAGGGGTCTGCACTGAGGGGGGTCTGCACTGAAGGGGGAGGTCTACACTAAAGTGGGGACTGCACTGAAAGGGGGGTCTGCACTGAAGAGGGGGTCTGCACTGAAGGAGGGGGTCTGCACTGAAGGCAGGGGGAGGTCTGCACTGAGGGGGGTCTGCACTGAAGAGGGGTCTGCACTGGGGGGGTCTACACTGAAGTGGGGTCTGCACTGAAGGGGGGTCTGCACTGAAAGGGGATCTGCACTGAAGGC
>BLSH010002386.1:767901-783560 GCA_018402905.1 Glandirana rugosa
AATGAACAGAGGGGATGGAAAGGTAGGAAAGGAGAAAGGGGAAGACAAGGGTGGGGATGATATTACGATAGAGAAAAGACGCTGCACTGAAGGCTGGGGGAGGTCTGCACTGAAGGGGGGGTCTGCACTGAAGGGGGTTTGCCCTGAAAATTGGGATGAGAGGAGAGGAACAGAGTAATAACAAGGGAAAGAGAGGGGAGCAGAAAAGAGATAGCATTATAGTAGGGGTGGGAACAGAAGGGGAAAGAGGAAAGGATGGAAAGGTAGGGGAGACAAGTAAAATCTTACCGGGAAAGAGTAGAGGAATACTCCCAGGAAGAGGAGTAATAAAACAGTGACGAGGATAACCAGAAGGAGGCACTTGTATTTTCTCCAGAGGACGTACTTCATTGTTTTGAATGGAGATTTTAACCACAAGAATGATGTCTCTGGACGCCTGGGAACCAAACATACTTAGGTTACCTTGTAGAAGATACATACACTGATATACATCCTAGTGTACACAGAGTAGGGGATTATTTCTAGGTTTACCCCCCTGCTACAATTATGGCCTCCTCTTTAAAAAAAAAACACTTAATGATATGTACTTATTGGTAAGCACATCTATACTTTTAGTTTTCCCTGTCCCTGTTTGTCCCCCTGCAAAATCTCACAAAATCCAGCCAGTGAAGTCCCCCTCATGCAGCTTTCTGTGATGGGATGACTACTCTGCTGTATTGCTACTGAATTCAGAGCAGCATTGTCGCCCCCATTAGACTGTACCTGCTTGTACTACAATGGAATGAGATGTTGCAGGGGGAGAGTGCCAAATCTGGGGCATCTCTGCATAGAAATCAGCTTCCAGCGTTTGTTTTTTCTTTAAAGCTTCATTGAAAAAGCTGAAGTTAGAAGCCAATTGGCTACCATGCACAGCTGCATCAGGTTTTGCACTCTCCAGTTTTAGTTAATCAACCTCTAAGGCCCCTTTCACGCTGACAGACCAATCGGGTCCGCCTTTCAGTTTTTCAGGAGGACCCAATTGGACCATCCATAGCTCTCTATGGAGCGGCGGATGTCAGTGGACACCCACTGGCATCCAAATCTGTCCGGTCCACTAAAAACAGACGGATGGAGATCAGTTTCCTATCTGTCCAGCGGATCGGATTGGAAGACAGTCAGATGGAAATGGACAAGCGGTCCGTTTCCATCTGACTGCCCCATAGAGAAGAGCGGGCAGAGTGGACACGGACCTGTCATCCACCTGCTCAACGGGGATCAGCGGAGAGATCCCTCACTGTGCAGGCGGATCCAATTGGCAAAGTCTGCCCGTCTGCAAGAGGCCTGAGAGTCACCCCAATCAAGCAAGAAGCCAGTGAAGCCATTAAGCCAATCTCGCACTCTTGTTGCAAGTCAAAGGAACTCCAGCCATAACCATTTTCTTACTTTTGGTTGGAATAGGGGAAGGGTTAGAACCTCTGTTAGGTTTTTATTGATATAGCCTTTGGGAGATTTTCCCTCTCTTTTTGTTCAGAGGACAGTGAAAGGAAATTCCACTGCTGTCACCAGCATAGGAAATGAGGAGAAATCACTATAGCAGACACAGCAGTAAAAGGATCAAACCCTTCAGCACTCTATCAAAAAAAACATTTTGGCTAGGCTTTCACATTAAATAGTAAGGCACAGATATGGATGACATTTCTTATGAATGTACCTTCAAAAAGTCAGCAATTTCACGTCAGACAGGTTTGCTAGTTACTAAACACGTTCTCACACTGGGCACATGCACTACAATATGTCAGGATTCAATAACAAATAAAATAAAAGATTAACTAATAGGTAATCTTCCAAAAAGCAAATGTAAAAAGTATTAAATGGAACATTGTTCCATTTTTTAGAAATGTGACCAGTGAAAGATGAACTTATAAAAACTCTTTCATGTCAAATATATCTATTACACATGAGATGGGTCACATTCTAATCCTTTGAATGTGTTCATTTTAAGGCCTCATACACACGGGCGTTTTATAATAAATAAGCAAAACGCCAGGTCCGACGTTTTTTAAAAAATCTGCGTTTTTGCGGCATTTTGCATCGGCGTTAGTGAGCGTCGGCATCAATAGGCGTTTTTTTAAAAAAAATCAGTCCTCTGCTATTTTTCAACCTAAAACCGCCGGCGTCAAAAAACGCTTGTTAACGCCGGTACGGCGTTAGCGGGCGTTAGCAAGCGTTAGTGAGCGTTTTGCCAATTGGCGTCAAAAAACGCCAAAACGCTACAGCTACAGAACGCGATGGTCCCACGTTCTAAAAACAGCTCACTAACGCCGACGTTTTTAGAAGGCCATTGAATAACATGGAGAGCTGCAAAAAACGCCTACAAACGCCGGCGTGCAAAACGCCCGTGTGTATGAGGCCTAAAGAAAACAAAATGCTGGCTCCTAGTGGGCGGGGAAAACGTACTTAGGGTCTTCCAATTTAGGATTCATATTTGGTTCTTCTCGCCCCATACCAGCCGGCCGCTCATCATGTTCTTGCTCACTGACAATCTCTAATGTTAACTCCACCTTTCCCTGTAAGAGACAGAAAGGACAAATAGATATATCGTGTAATATATACTGTGTAATAAAGCAGTTCTGCACTGAAACCACATCTCCAATAATAATAATAAAATAGTATTATGTCAAGTGACTTTATGGGTGCCAATACAGTACATTGAATCAAACCATGTGCAAAATAAGTAAATTAATGCTTTATTATTATTTGCTTAAACCACATAAAATACTCAGAAGTATAAAGTGATACAAAATGAAATGAATACAGGCAGGTATATACACCCCATATATCTACCCTTAATCATCCACTGGAAGGCAACAATATTCTCATAGCACTGGACAATGTGTTCTATTCATTTAACAGTAGTTGATAAACGCAGTAAGATGGAGATAGTATTCAACACGTTTCTATGATCCCAGCCTGCTTCATAAGGGAGTATGGGAGAATAAACCTGTGCATCCAATAACCAACTATGAGGGGTCCAAATGCGTATCCAGGGGAGGATCACAGGGGATAAAAAGAGGGGTATGTGTCAGAGCTGGGCTCAGCCCGCCCTTCTCAGTGCTCAGGTTGCTCAGCTGTCGGTTAATTGCCAGCACTCATCTTTCCACAGTGGTTCCCCTGGTGATCATTTTCTGCTTATCCGCTATTTAAACTGCCTGGTTCATTCCTTCCATGCCTTCGCCTTGGTCAAACATATCTGAAGACTCTCTGCTGTGCTCCTGTTGAAGACTTGCCTGGCTGATGTCTCTTCTGGTTCCTGTCTGCTGCCTTCGACTACATTGATCTCTGGCTTCCTGATTTACTGGCTTGTTCTGACTACCCTCTTTGGCTACCGAACGCTGGCTATGTTTTTGACTACAATTACTATTTGTATCATTTTTACCATTATATTAAAGGTGTGATTTTTACAGCATTTTCTGTCTCTGTCTGATTCATGGCTCTTGACAGTAGGCGAAGGCCATGAATTCAGAAGATGCAGGCAATCCACCGACTGGTAATATTTTTTCTAGATTGAATGAGCAGGACCACCGCATCAGTTTGCCATAGTGTTACAGACGCCCCTGATTCACACTGCTCACCTGGATCCTACCACTGTGGTTGTTCCAGTACAACCTGTGTTGCAGGCCATCCCTGCTGCTGCTCCAGTCTCTGTGCAGGCACCCGCCTCAAATATTACCCCTATAAGAGGTTTGTCTGGTTCCCGCTCCGCTTCCCCAGCGATTTGGGGGCAATCCAGTTCAATACAGAGGGTTTCTCAACCAGGTTGGGATATACTTTGAGATGCTGCCCCAGGCATTCCGCAGGGACAGAAGCAAAGTAGGCTTCATTATTTGCATTCTGATAGAACCTTGGACTAGGCAAATTTTAAGGGATGTGTGTGGGGGTGCTGCTAGACGGGTGCTATATAAATTAGACAGTAGGTTTTTGTGAGTAGACCCAGAGAGTATTGAATAATCCTTATTAACAAAGTAGGTTAGTTTTGGATGGATGGTGGCGTAACATGTAGAGGTGAAGCCTGGCGGTGGTATCGTTTTAAAAATACGTGAGATGCTTCTGTTTTTATGCTGTATAACTTTATAATAAATGTGAGTGTATTTTTAAAGGGGTAGTGCGGTTTTCTGAGTTTGATGCCTGTTTTGGACGTACTGCACCATTTTTATTTTTTTCATGTCTACCTGGAACTGATCTTGCTATATGTGGAAGTGATATTGGAAACAAACCCACGGCAGGACCCGGTGGGTCACTGAGTTCGAAAATCATTTGAGAAGTTTGCCTATTGTCCCATAAGATAATCGGTTCATTTGAGTTGAAGCACCTATGTGTGGCTAGACCCAGTGGGGTCGCATACTGAGGTGAGCCTCCAATCCATCTGGTGGAGGACAGCACAGTGGTAACTGCACTAAGAATCACTTCAATAATATATTGCATGTGTGGCTAGACCCAGTGGGGTCGCTTATTGAGGTGAGCCCCCAATTCACCTGGTGGTGGGCAGCACAGTGAAATTCCGCACACATAACATCACTGTGAAACGAAGCACACAGCATCATGAACTTATTCTGAATTTATTCTATAGTTTTGAACAATAAGACGTTTAAGCATGGTGCTTCGCTGGCTTTTTGCACTATTGGACTATCAGCACTTGTTCATTTTTTCATATCTGCACCAGATAATATTTTGGAAAAACGCATTTTTACCATGGACAGTATTGTGTTTTTTTTTTTTTCTCTCTTCGCATCACTTTAGCACTAGCACTTTAATGCTTATTTTAACTGTACTGTGATATATGTATGTTTTGCAACAGTGGAATCACCTATTTTGTGACTTGTATGTCTGTATATTTGATGCTCTATTAGTGAGGTTCAGATATATATTTTTATTTCAGTTAAATAGTGAATACTTACCTACTTTGTTACTAAGGATTATTCAATACTCTCCTTTTGATGTCATCCAAGTGAGTCTCACCGTTGGGTCTACTCAAAAAAACCTACAGTCTAATTTATATAGCACCCGTCTAGCAGCGCCCCCACACACATCCCTTAAAATTTGAATCTGTGTATGCGTGACATATATCAGTGGAGGCAGCAGCTATTATCATCAGGGTTGCCAAAACAAACCATCTTAATTGTTATCTACCCCATTCGTCCCCATTAGGCAGCGCATAGCCATTTACTACATAAATTATTGGCCTGGGCAAACCCTCTATGGGAGATGTAAAAACCCATTGTCCAGAGTTACCCTGAGTTTGTCGCTTCCTTTAAAAGGGTATTTGATGTTTCCCCACACACTCCACTTCTGCTGTCAAGAGCCTCATGCCCATCAAACAGAGTATGAGAACTGTTGCCGATTACGCTATTGAATGTCGTACTCTGGCAGCAGAGGTCACTTGGAACAATGAGGCCCTCGTGGCTGCTTTTTCTCATAATCCTTCGGATAACATCAAAGATGAGATAGCAGCCCGAGACATACCTACGGATCTGGAGAAGTTGATCACATTTGCCATTCTCATTGATTCCAGACTTCGAGAGAGACCTTCCTTTAATGAGCACTTGCAGAAGCCTCCTAAAGCTTTGTATTCCCACCCTTGCCTCCCTCATCTCCTAAGGCTTCCTGGTACAGAGTCCGCCAGTGAAGTAGAACCCATGCAGTTGGGCTTCACACATCTCTCTGTGGATGAGAGGGCCTTTAGGAGGAGGGAGAGATTGTGCCTTTTTAAAGGCAGGTCACTTTTTGAAGTCTTGTCCTACCGGAAACGTTTGCACCTGAGGTCCTGTAGGACAGGAGTCTGAGGACAGACCTTAGGTGGCGTTGTTACATCCCCAGTTATCCTGAAGGATAAGCCTTTAGTTCCGGTTACCCTTTCTTGGTCTAAGTCGTCCATCGAGACACAGGCTCCAATCGACTCTGGGGCTGCAGGCCTGTTCATAGATAGTGCCTTTGTGTCTAAGCACTCCATTCCGCTGCAGGTTCGTGCCACCCCACTTGCCATTGATGGGAGACCTCTACGGCCTGCCAATATGATTCATGAGACTGCTCCATTGACCATGGCCGTAGGGCCTCTTCACCATGAGATAATCCAATTCCAAGTAATTTCCTCACCTCATTGCCCGGTGGTTATTGGCTATCCTTGGATATAGAGGCATAACCCCTCTTTTGATTGGCTTTGTGCTGAGGTTCTTTCCTGGTCACCCCAATGCAGTAAAACATATTTTCATAAAGTGACTAGAATCTTGTGCACCTCTTCACTCTCCTTCTTGCTAGAGGAGTACCGCAAATTTAGCAATGCCTTTGACAAGGGTCAAGCCGGCTGTTTGCCTCCACACCAGTCATATGATTGCACAACTGACCTTCAACCTGGTGCCATACCTCCTCGTGGCCGGGTTTACCCTTTGTCTGTCTTGGAGGATAAAGCCATGAAGGACTATGTAGCCGACACACTTTGAGGGTTCATCCATAAATCCTCGTCTCCTACTGGTGCTTGCTTCTTCTTTGTGAAAAAGAAGGGTGGTGAACTGAGACCTTGTATCAATTATAGGGGTTTCAATTGCATCATGGTTAAAAATGTTTATCCGATTCCATTGATTACGGAGTTATTTGACCGCCTCAAGGAAGCAATGGTTTTCACGAAGCTTAATCCGAGAGGGGCATACAATCTTGTGAGGATCAAGGAGGGCGACAAATGGAAAACTGCATTTAATACCAGGGCAGAACATTACGAATACCTCGTTTACTGCAATACTGCAGTTTTTCAGGAATTTATCAATGATGTCCTCCGACATATGTTGCAGTAATATGTGGTGGCTTATTTCGATGATATCCTTATATATTCTAAATCCCTAGCCACCAAACAGATGTCTCTCCTGTGCTACAGAGGTTGAGAGATAATAACCTGTATTGTAAGTTGGAAAAGTGCAAGTTCCATCGTGAATAGGTTACATTTCTGGGTTATGTCGTTTCTACTGCCGGTTTTTCGATGGACCCAGAGAAACTATCTGCAGTTCTACAGTGGCCTCGACCCGTAGGTCTATGTCCGCTACAATGTTTTCTTGGCTTTGGATTATTATCTGAAGTTTATTTGGAACTTCTCTTCTCTGGTCAAACCCCTGACTGATATGACCAAAAAGGATGGTAGCCCACAGAATTAGTCTCCGGATTCCATTAAAGTCTCTCAAGGCTACCTTTGTTTCAGCTTCTGTGCTGGCACATCCTGATCCTACGTTACCCTTCATTCTTGAGGTTGATTCACCTGAGACTGGAGTAGGCGCCCTTCTGTCTCAACGTCCTACCTCTGAGAGCACTATGCATCCTTGTCTCCTGCGTAGTGCAATTACGAGATTGGGGACAGAGATTTGTTAGCTATCATTTTAGCTCTGAAAGAATGGAGGCATCTCCTTGAAGGTACCACTGTGCCAGTCCTCATTTTGACTGACCATAAGAATCACACATTCTTGTCTAAGGCAAAATGCTTATCTCCCACAAGGGCGCGATGGGCTCTTTTTCTGTCAAGCTTAAATTACATAGTCTCATTCTTACCCAGTACTAAGAATGTAAGGGCTGACACATTGTCACAACAGTTTTCCTCTGCTTCCAAGATGGAGTCGTTTCCTGCTCCTGTGATACCTCCCGATCGTATTCTGGTCACTGTTCGTACTAGTCTCACTTCACCTTTGGGTGACAGAATTCTTGCCGCTCAGATCCATTCTCCTCTCGAGAAACCTGGTAATCGCTGCTTTGTTCCTGAGAATCTCGGCAATGCTTTTCTCCAGACTTACAATGCTCCCAAGGCAGCTGGCCACCCAGGGAAAAATCAACTAATTTGGGCTATTTCTCAACAATTCTGGTGGCTTAGTCTCCGCGTTGATGTGACCGCCTTCGTAGCCGCTTGTTTCGTGTTTGCTCAGTGTAAGACACCACAACACCTTCCAGCGGGCCTCCTACAACCCATACCTAATAGAGAGGCCTTGGACCCACCTGTCTATGTATTTTATTGTGAAGTAACCCAACTTCCAGGGCAACACAGTTATCCTTATGGTGGTTGACCAGTTCTCAAAAATGTATCATTGTATTCCACTGGAAAAGTTGCCCACATCCAAAGAACTGGCATCCATTTTTGCTCGGGAGATCTTTCGGTTACATGGGCTACCCTGGGTTATCATCTCGGACAGGGGTAGCCAGTTTGTCTCCAGGGTTTGGTGAGCCTTTTGTGCACAGATAGGAATTCAGCTTTCCTTCGACTCTGTGTATCACCCTCAGTCCAATGGGGCAGCAAAACGGGCCAACCAAGCCTTGGAGCAGTTTCTATGTTGCTATATTTCTGACCACCATAACAACTGGTCAGACCTCTTACCTTGGGCGGATTTTGCTCACAATATTGCTGTCAATACTGCTTCCCAATAGTCTCAGTTTATGGTTTCCAACCATCCATGTTGCATGACTCATTTGTTCTTCAAAGAATTCCTGAATTAGAACAGCATCTCCGTGATCTTTGCTCCACTTGGGTACAAATCCAAGAGTCCTTGCAATGTGTTAGTGATAGATACAGACTCCATGCTGACCACAGACGCCTACCTGCGTCTTCCTAACAGGTTGGGGAGAAAGTCTGGCTGTCATCTCACAACCTCCAACTCCGTGTTCCCTCACTGAAACTGGCACCACGGTTTACTGGGCCTTTCCGTATTCTCCGTAAGTTCAACCCAGTGTCTTACGCATAAGACCTTCCTTCTAACATGCGTATTTCTAATGTATTCCATGTCTCCTTATTAAAACCTTTGACGTGCAACCGTTTCACCACCTCGGTACCACGCCTTCGCCCAGTTCAGGTTGAGAACCATGAAGAGTATGAAATACAATCGATCATTGACTCCCGTATGTTCCATAGGGGCATACAGTACCTGGTTCATTAGAAAGGGTACGGTCCGGAGGAACGCTCTTGGGTCTCATCCTCGGACGTACATGCTCCTGTCCTCCTCCGTACTTTCCATAGATGTTTTCCCCTCAAACCTGGTGGCCCTCCAAGGGGGAGGGGTCGTTGAGGATGGGGTCCTGTTAGGGCTGGGCTCAGCCCTCCCTTTTTAGTGCTCAGGTTGCTCAGCTGTCGGTTAATTGCCAGTACTCACCTTCCACAGTGACTCACCTGGTGATCATTTCCTGCTTGTCAGCCAACCCCTTCTGGCTATTAAAACTGCCTGGTTCATTCCTTCTGTGCCTTTGCCTTGGTCAAACATATCTGGAGACTCTCTCCTGTTGAAGACTTGCGTGGCTGATGTCCCTTCTGGTTCCTGATCCTGTCTGCTGCCTCCGACTACGCTGATCTCTGGCTTCCTGATTTACTTGCTTGTTCTGACAACCTGCTTTAGCTACCATACCCTGACTATGGTTTGATTACGTTTACTATTTGTACCATTTTCCCCATTATATTAAAGGTGTGATTTTTACAGCATTTTCTGTCTCCGTCTGATTCATGGTTTCTGACAGTATGAATGTATATCTGGGGGGAGATCACAGGGATAATAGGAGGTGTCCGATTTTATATCCAGGGGGAGATAACAGGCATAAATAGAGACATCTGAATGTATATCCAGGGACGGATCACAGGGATAAAAAGAGGGGTCCAAATATGTATCCAGGGAGAGATCACATAGATAAAAAGTGGGGTCCAAATGTGTATCCAGGGACAGATCACAGGGATAAAAAGTAGGGTTCAAATGTGTATCCAGGGACAAATCACAGGGATGAAAAGAGGGGTTAGTGCATGTCCAGGGGGAGATTACAGGGGATAAAAAAGGGGTATAAATGTATATCCAGGGATAGATCACAGGGGATAAAAAGAGGGGTCCAAATGTGTATCCAGGGAGGGATCACAGGGGATAAAAAGAGGGGTCCAAATGAAAATCCAGGGATGGATCACAGTGGATAAAAAGAGGGTCCAAATGTATAGCCAGGGAGGGATCACAACCAAAAAAGAGGGATCCAAATGTGTATCCAGGGACAGATCACAGGGGATAAAAAGAGGGGTCTAAATGTATAGCCAGGGAGAGAACACAAGGAAAAAAGAGGGGCCCAAATGTGTATCTAGGGACAGATCACAGGATAAAAAGAGGGGTCCAAATGTGTATCCGGGAAGGGATCTCAGGGGATAAAAAAAGGGGTCCAAATGTATATCCAGGGACAGATCACAGGGGATAAAAAGAGGGGTCTAGATGTATAACCAGCGAGAGATCACAGGGAAAAAAAGAGGGGCCCAAATGTGTTTCCAGGGACAAATCACAGGGATGAAAATAGGGGTTAGTGCATGTCCAGGGGGAGATTACAGGGGTTAAAAAAAAGGGGCATGAATGTATATCCAGGGACGGATGATAGGGGATAAAAAGAGGGGTCCAAATGTGTATCCAAGGAGAGATCACAGGGGATAAAAATAGGGATCCAAATGTATATCCAGGGATGGATCACAGGGGATAAAAATAGGGGTCTAAATGTATAGCCAGGGAGAAATCACAGGGAAAAAAAGGAGGGGCCCAAATGTGTATCCAGGGACAGATCACAGGGGATAAAAAGAGGGATCTAAATGTATAGCCAGGGAGAGAACACAGGGAAAAAAGAGGGGCCCAAATGTGTATCCAGGGACAGATCACAGGATAAAAAGAGGGGTCCAAATGTGTATCCAGGAAGGGATCACAGGGGATAAAAAGATGGGTCCAAACGTATATCCAGGGACAGATCACAGGAGATAAAAATAGGGTCCAAATGTATAGCCAGGAAGGGTTCACAAACAAAAAAGAGGGGTCCAAATGTGCATCCAGGGACAGATCACAGGGGATAAAAAGAGGGGTCTAAATGTATAAACAGCGAGAGATCACAGGGAAAAAAGAGGGGCCCAAATGTGTATCCAGGGACAAATCACAGGGATGAAAATAGGGGTTAATGCATGTCCAGGGGGAGATTACAGGGGATAAAAAAGGGGCATGAATATATATCCAGGGATGGATGATAGGGGATAAAAAGAGGGGTCCAAATGTGTATTCAGGGAAGGATCACAGGGGATATAAAGAGGGGTCCAAGTGAAAGTCCAGGGATGGATCACAGTGGATAAAAAGAGGGTCCAAATGAATAGCCAGGGAGGGATCACAACCAAAAAAGAGGGATCCAAATGTGTATCCATGGACAGATCACAGGTGTTAAAAAGAGGGGTCCAAATATATATCCAGGCACAGATCACAGGGGATAAAAATAGGGTCTAAATGTATAGCCAGGGAGGGTTCACAACCAAAAAAGAGGGGTCCAAATGTGTATCCAGGGACAGATCACAGTGGATAAAAAGAGGGGTCTAAATGTATAGCCAGGGAGGGTTCACAACCAAAAAAGTGGGGTGCAAATATGTATCCAGGGACAGATCACAGGGGATAAAAAGAGGGGTCTAAATGTATATTCACGGACAGATCACAGGGGATAAAAAGAGGGGCCCAAATATTACCAAACTCAAAAAATGTCCTCAGAGTGTCTGTTGTAGGTACCTATACTTCATATGGTTATCAGGGCACAGCAGCTCCCTATAAAGGACAATCATCACCAGATAGAGTACAAACTCAGTCTAGGGGTCCAAATAGCCAGTCCTTAATTAGGTACATATAGAGAAGTCAATAGATGAGGCTAATTAGAGAATCCCCAGTATATAGGAGGGGCAAACACCACGTAAGAGCTTAAGTTAGATTTCTAGTTGCAGTTTACAGAGGGCTGACGGCCTCCTTGCCTCCATGTGATAGTGCTAGGCCAATCAATAAGCACCAGCATTGTCACATAGGGTGAGTCACATGATTCACTATTTCTGCCGCGCATCCAAGGAAGCGGTGAACAGGAAGAGGGCCCTACTGTTGCAAACTTTTAAACAAAGCATAAGTTCCCGGAATAATCAGTAGTGAGCCTTACTGCAAGAATCTTTGTGTCATTCTCCTGGCCCACACAAGGCCACCAACCCTTCACCGTCTTCTGCTCAAACAGCGACACCCAGCGATTTGCAGCATTTGACTCATCCAGCAGGCCCAGGCTGCACTTTTCTGCTGTCTTGGCTGGTCTCGGCATGCGGTTTAGATCTAGCTGCAGGAAACCTAAAAAACAAAAAACGATCTGTTTATAATCAGCCAATGAGGCTCAGATACTGTCATTTCCTCCTAAATTGTCTTTCTTATATTGAAGTACACGTGTTATGTTGTGTGATCTTTGACATGGAACCTCAATGCAGCTTTCTGCATACTATCAGCTGTTAAAGAGGAACTTCAGTCCCTGGTAATGTTGGGCCTGGCATGCACAGATGTTCTCAATCGCTCTGCCTGGTCTTTGGGTTGTGGCAGAGCCCTGCGGCACATCTGTGTAAGTGCAGGGGTTTTGGGCACAATGAGATTTGGAACTTCCATACCCGCTCCATCTTTGTACATGAAGCCCTTGCAGCATATTTGCACACCTGAAAAATCCGGCAAAACGCATGCGCCCATCAGTGCAACTGCCTCCTGGGATGTGTGCATTGCATTACAAAAATTTTCGAAAAAAATCTAACTGTGGGAGAGGGAGGGGAAGAGGCTGGTGAACATAAATGGTTTTATCGGGTGAAGGTCTGCTTTAATATTAGGCTAGAACTATAACAAATTCAGGTGGGACCATTGGCGGCTCATCCACTAGAGGCGCCAACCCCCTAATCCATGCACCAGGCCCGTAATCTACATGCAGGGCGCTGGACGCATTGACTTCAATATGGTTTTTTTTTTTTAAGTACGTGATTAGAGTCAGAGGCTCTAATTGGCTTCCAAGAGGGTGGGCTCAGGTGCAGAGACCACCTACTTGTGTGACATTTGCAAATTAATATTCACTACTGTCTCCCTGCTTCTCCTCCCAGCCAATCAGGAAGCTGGTCCTGAGACCCGATTGGCCGGGAGTCTTAGGACTACCCTGGATTCAGCAGTGTACCACCAGTTTGGCCTCCTTCCGTGACCTCTCCCGGCATAGGTTTTACAAGTGGATTGCCGCCTGGGGGGGGGGGGGTGTAGTGCAAGTGGACCCCCGCTTTGATCAGTTGATCAATTAAGAGCAGCGCAGGGGGGAGGGGTCTGCTTGCTGCCCCCCCCCAAAATATTTACCATCAGCCACCAATGGCCGGAACATACGCCATTCAAAAATCACCAGCAGAACAAAAGACTGGGGCGTCATTTGTAATACTCTAACAGTGTAGGGATTAAATAATATATCTTTAATAGGCCTGTGCTTCTAAACGAGCGGGCTTCCTGCTTTAAAATAAGCAACCTACTCCTCCCACACATCTCGGAATTTTGATATTTACATAACTCCTCCCAAGAGCCAGCCCACTGCTTGCATCAGGGCTGAGGACTCCTCAGAGGAGTACAGAGATGAGGTGCTGTGATGTTATGCAGAAGCTAGGCACAACCCCCTGCCAAATCCTCCTACCAGCCTTAATCTGCCTGCATTGCATAGAGATCTATTCATGACATCACTGGGTCTTAAATAAAGTATGTAATAAAAACAGGAAGGCTTTATTTTAAAAGTTTGCTTTATCCATTACTTTTTATTTGTAAAATTGTTAAAGGTAACTTTTTTTTTTTTTTTTGGTTTTGGATAGTGTGGAGAAGGGTTAGAACTCTTTCCAGGTTTTTAAAGCTGTTTTTCTGTTTCTGCTGGATAGATTCACCCCATTCACAATTGTCATCAGGACAAGAAATGATGACAGATCCAAAAAGTCATAGGAAAATCTTCCAATGAGGACACCTGATTTGGTGACACCCGTCCAATAAGGTATTTCCTTTAACTTTGGAGAGCTTAAAGGAGAAGTACAGCTAAAGCTAGTTTGGCTGTACTTCTCCTGTGAATTACAGGAGTGCAGTTCGTTGTGCACTCCTGTGACCCATTTTCAGCAGACAGCAGCTGAAGCCCCCTGTAGGCTGATGTCCTAGAGCCGGTCCAGGCACGGGAAAGATCGCGACCATATGGTCCGGATCCACCCACATGCCTGGACCTGCACCCGGCTCAACCTTTCAGCGAGCCAATGAAAGCCTGAGCCGGCCACTCCCAAACCCTCCACAGCTCAGCGCTCCAGTGAGTGCCAGCAATGACTGACCGTTCCGAGCGATCGCTTGGTTCTCAGCCTTAGAGAGGGCGCGGGCAGATACCACATCCGACTAGGTAAGTATGATTGCCAATGGTTGTAAACCTCAGACATGAAATATGAACAAAGCATATCCCTCTATAGTATGTGCTTGTCTCAATTAAAAGTGTAATTTCTGTCCACTGCTTTGTTCCTCTGCAATCTGCATTAACCACATCTAACAATTCTTCCTGACACCAAGAGAATAATGTGACAGGACAGGGACCTCCTGCAGATAGACAGCCTCCGCTATGTTCCTGTGTGCTGTGTGACGAAGGGCGCCTCTTCCCCCCAATCAGCTCTCAGAGCTCTCCTCACTGGGCTCTGCAGTGTGTAACTTCAGCTCTCTGCACCCTTTTTTGCTGTATGAATTCAGCACTTGGAACAGATGTAAGAAGAGAAACCTGCAGCTAGATCCAACTTATGTAGGAGGATTTGTTTTATCTCTGTGTATCATCTGAGGATAGTCCCTTCACTGCAGGGCTCGAGTCCTGCGGGAACGACGTTCCTGCACTAATTCCACAGCAGCAACATCGTTCCCATTAGCAGCTGTGTCCTGCAGGGCCAGGCATGTACTGGCCATCGGCTCAGTCCTCGTGGCTGCCTAATTTACGGTGAATTCCCCCCAAGGTTTGTGGCAATCTACCCGTCAATCACCGAAAGCTGACGGGTGGATCGAGATTCAGCCACCATGCAGAGTCACGCAGGAAGCGTCTGTAATAAGTTCTATCCCATGTCGTGCTGCTCCCCTGCAACTCCTCCTCTTTTCTCGTCCATCCCAATTTTCTTGTGACATCACCTGAGATGGACAAGAAGAGAGGAGGAGCCGCTGGGGAGCAGCGCGACATGGGAGAGAACTTATTACAGACACTTCCTGTGCACCTCTGCATTTGAAACGGCTAGTAAACACTGCGCCTTGATGTGCCCAGCACTGTGTCTTGGCCTAGGCCAACAAGGCCCAGGCCTAGGGCGGCACCTTGGGGGGGGCGGCTTTTTGCCGCCCCCCTGCCCAAAAAAAGCCCCCCCCGACCTATCCTCCCGAGTCCTGTCTCGTGCAGCCGCCTCCCGCACATATACAGTCCCCGGCGGCTTGTAGCGTGGCACTTGTTACGGGCATACGGCTGGAACGTACTTGGCCGGGAGGGGGAGGTACTGGCACCCCCATAGAGTCACCTGTGACTGGTCCCATCCTCCTGCGCGCTCTTCTAAGCAAGTTTGTCCAGCTCAGCTTTCCTTCCTGTCAGCGTGAGATGAATGCCCGGGGGGGGGGGTGACAGTGCAGTGACAGGAAGAGAGCGGCATCATCATCCATGGACGAACAGAGCTCCGAGCACCCCGCTCCCTCCGAGGAGGACTGGCTGGAGATGATGATGGAGAGGAGCTTCACTGACCTGGAGGAGAAGCCTGAGGACGGGTGTGATCCAGGAGGTACAAATCACGATAGTAAACTTACTAGTACTACATTCAAATATACAGTGCTCATTAT
>BLSH010002386.1:815379-825868 GCA_018402905.1 Glandirana rugosa
ATTAAAAAAACACTTCTTAGTTGTTGTTCACCCTGTGTTAATACTTCACCTTGCTTTAAATAACCTATAAAGTTTGAAAAAATTGTTTATTTTTTGACTTTTTCACCCGCACGTTTTGATAAATCGGGGAAATGAAAGTCACGTCGTTTGAGAGAGGTCTTCAAGTCACTCCTAGAAACTTACTAGGTTACAACTGGAGTTACTGATTACTACTATTTATCTTAGGTGGACACACATTAGTTCAGAGGCATATTTACGTGGACGTGACACTATCAGAGTCTCCAGTCAAATTTCGCGTCTCTCGTATTACTTCTTGTTCCTTCGCTTGCACAGTGCTCCTTGGGATGTTTAAAGCTTGGGAAATCTTTTTGTATCCAAATCCGGCTTTAAACTTCTCCACAACAGTATCTCGGACCTGCCTGGTGTGTTCCTTCCTTGTTCTTCATTATGCTCTCTGCGCTTTAAACTGACCTCTGAGACTATCACAGTGCAGGTGCATTTATACGGAGACTTGATTACACACAGGTGGATTCTATTTATCATCATTAGTCATTGAGGTCAACATTGGATCATTCAAAGATCCTCACTGAACTTCTGGAGAGAGTTTGCTGCACTGAAAGTAAAGGGGCTAAATAGTTTTGCACGCCCACTTTTTCAGTTTTTTATTTGTTAAAAAAGTTTGAAATATCCAATAAATTTCGTTCCACTTCATAATTGTGTCCCACTTGTTGTTGATTCTTCACAAAAAAATTACAGTTTTATATCTTTATGTTTGAAGCCTGAAATGTGTCAAAAGGTCGCAAAGTTCAAGGGGGCCGAATACTTTCGCAAGGCACTGTATATATATGCATATATCTCTTCTAAAGATCCCACAATTGATCTACGATACACCTTTGGAGAGTCTGGTAAGGATGAGCCCCCCGCTCACATGTGGGTGCTCCATTGCCTCATCCTCTCACCGCCTCAGCTCCCATGAGAGATGTTGTTGTTGGCTGGTCCTCAGTACTTACTTCCACTACACACTAGTAACATAGCTATCTTGTAAGTATGGGCGAATACTTGTTGTTTTCTCCCTGTCTCCCCCTAGACTCCTATCAGTCCCCTTTTTTTACTAGTTTCTTGTTTATACCATCTAGATATTTTTCACGCCATGCTCCTGATGAGTGGTAAAGACCACGAAATGTGTAGAGCTGTGTACCATCCACCATGCGTCTATATGTATACATTTTTATTGACTGTTGGACTTTCTAGTTTTTATGTTACTGACATGCACAGGAATTATATTTTATACTAATGACTATATGGACTAATCATGTACTTGCTACACCCTGTTCTGTGTGCTCTGCCATATGTATATATATGAACTATATGTGTTTTAACCTAATCACGTGTTCATGATCCACCATTGTCTCACATAATGTGCAATGAAAATAAACATTTTATTACATGTTTCCAGTGGTCTGTGTTGGGAGTTTCAAAAGTCCCAAACCCCTTTTTTCCCTCTCTCATGTCCCCAGGGATGGAGGTACCCCTGCTTTCACTGTCAGGGTCCTCATTCAAAGTTCCATAAGCCGTGGGTTGGCTCCGTTGTATCTAAGTTAAAGAAGCTGTCATCCTGAGTGACCCCGAGGAGTCTGCTTCTCAAGCCTCGGCAAATTTTAGGTGCATGGGCAACCTCATGCTTCAAAGCCTGTCAAAGGACCCAAGAATAAGTGGCATAAAGGAGAATCATCATTACTGGTTGTCAACCCTTCTTGACCACCGCTATAAGGGGAAGGTCTCGGAACTCATCCCATCCCCACAGAGAGTGCAGAAGATAAAATCTCTTGAGGACACATTAAAGAGGATTTTATTGGGCGTTTCACCGCACTCCAGTAGGTTACAGTGTCGTGGAAAACGTAGTTTTGAGTCTTCTGTTGGTCAAGAGTGGAGCGTTGGAGAAGGTGTCCACATAAGTGATGCATTTCGGAATTTTTTTAGTCCTCGCTGCCCAGGGCTGTCAGCTTCCACATCCCATCGGCAGCGTCTGCATCACATGGTGGATGATTACCTCAGGGCCAAAACAGAGATGGACAGCTTTCCAGTTGATGATCCATTGGCTTACTGGGTCATGAGAATAGACCACTGGCCAGAACTTGCCCAGTATGCTATTGAGTTATTGTGCTGCCCTGCATCCAGCGTGCTTTCAGAACGGGAATTCAGTGCTGCAGGAGGTTTTGTTACTGATCATAGAACGCGTCTGTCCACAGACTCCATGGACCATTTGTCTTTTATAAATATTAATCAGTCCTGGATTACTAGCTATGAAGCCTGATGCCGATGTCACCGATTCATTTTTTTTGGAATGTGGAATCTCTGCAGGACTTCAAGGCTGCCTAGCTTTGAGGGTGTTCAATCATTTCATCGAGAAGAATGTTTTTGGTATAGGTTTCAAGGGCACAATTAAAACCCAAAGACCAATTTTTCAGTACCTGTTTGACAGGTGCATATCATTGCAATTTTTTTTGCCTTCATCAAGAGCACCTCTATAGGGTTACGGTGAAATGGTGCCACCGACACCCAAAGACCAATTTTTCTGCACCTGTCTGACAGGTGCATATCATTGCAATTTTTTTTGCCTTCATCAAGAGCACCTCTATAGGGTTACAGTGGGAAGGCGCCACCGACACCCAAAGCCCAATTTTCCTGTGCCTGTTTGACAGGTGCATATCATTGCAATTTTATTTTACAGAAAAGCCAATTCTTGCCTTCATGAAGAGCACCTCTATAGGGTTATGGTGTGAAGGCATCACCGACACCCAAAGCCCAATTTTTCCGCACACGTTACTTCTATCCAAAGTCAAAGTGACACCAGAATTTATCCAAAAAATCGCTAATCTTGTTCCCAGTGCACTACATTGTGGCCTCATCATACACACTGGCTCCCCAGCTGTTGCTGAGCAAAATAAGGCCAGCTTGCAGGGAAAATGTAATTTTTTGGGCTTTATAAATGCAATTATTGCTGCAGCAGATAGACATGGTACAGATCTGCCACTTTACAGTTAGACTAAGGGGACCCCCCAGGCACTATAGTGGAAGGATTTTATAATTTTTATGCGTTCACTTTAAAAAATCAAAAAATCACTGCTCATTTAAAAATTACATTTTTTTACAAACTTTTTTTTCATTGATACGTGTCCCCCAGGGCAGGACCCGGACCCCTATAACCATTGTATGCCCAATTAAATGCATATAAGCCTTCAAAATGGGCACTTTTCATTTTTGACATTCGAGTCCCATTGACTTTAATGGGGTCTGTTATTCGGGTCCGAATTTTTGGGGTGTTTGAAAGTTCTGGTGCGAACCGAACAGGGGTCTGTTCGGCCCATCCCTACTCACTGCTGGCATGCCTCTGTATTATAACAGGGCCACTGATATCCACCTAGAGCTGAAGATTTTGGGCCCATTTACATTTTTTGAATCAACACATATGCGTTAACCCAGCACACTGAAAATAATGAACGGCCAATGTACCAAAACGTCCATGAAATTAAATGTGTCACAACATTTGTGACAGAACACAATGCAGAGCATTAAGGTGCATTGTGTCACACTACAAAGCATGGGTGTTGCATTGAGGTGGTGTTGTGTCATAGTGTGTATAATACAGATTTCTTACCTGTTCTATGTCCGGCTGCATGGGGCTATAGAGCGATCTTGTTTCAACATGTTCATAGACCATGCCCTGTTTGTGCAGAACGTGTAAAGCCAGACGCTCCTCAGTTGGCCCCAGATGTGGATTGGGGAATTTACAGTCTGTCAGAGAGAGAAAATGAGCAAATATGATATTCCATTTATTTTCCTATTTATAAAACCGTGACATACCAAACTATTCACATCAGTCTTTGCACCACAGAATGGTGAATATCTCACCACAGTGGTTCACTATTATTATAAGTTTATATAGCTCTGACATATTCCATAGTGATGTACAGAGACAACGAAGACATTCGCATCTACACTATATTATCAAAAGTATTGGAACACCTGCCTTTACACGCACATGAACTTTAACCTCCCTGGCGGTATGTATCAAATTGGTCTGCATGGCTGTCGTCCCAGTAGGAAGCCTCTTCTAAAGATGATGCACAAGAAAGCCTGCAAACAGTTTTCTGAAGACAAACAGACTAAGGACATGGATTACAGGAGAGACCAAGATAAACTTATTTGGTTCAGATGGTGTCAAGCATGTGTGGTGGCAACCAGATGATGAGTACAAAGACAAATGTGAGTACACCCCTAAGTAAAAATATCCAAATTGGGCCCAAAGTGTCAATATTTTGTGTGGCCACCATGATCTTCCAGCACTGCTTTAACCCTCTTGGGCATGGCGTTCCCCAGAGCTTCACAGGTTGCCACTGGAGTCCTCTGTCCCTCCTCCAAGACAACATCACAGAGCTGGTGGATGTTAGAGACCTTGCGCTCCCCCACCTTCCGTTTGATGATGCCCCACAGATGCTCAATAGGGTTTAGGTCTGGAGACATGATTGGCCAGTCCATCACTTTTACCCTCAGCTTCTTTAGCAAGGCAGTGGTCGTCTTGGAGGTGTGTTTGGGGTCGTTATCATGTTGGAATACTGCCCTACGGCCCAGTCTCTGAAGGAAGGGGATCATGCTCTGCTTTAGTATGTCACAGTACATGTTGAAATTCATGGTTCCCTCAATGAACTGTAGCTCCCCAGTGCACTCATGCAGCCCCAGACCAGGACACCCTCGCCACCATGCTTGACTGTAGGCAAGACACACTTATCTTTGTACTCCTCACCTGGTTGCCGCCACACACGCTTGACACCATCTGAACCAAATACGTTTAACTTGGTCTCATCAGACCACAGGACATGGTTCCAGTAATCCACGTCCTGAGTCTGCTTGCCTTCAGCAAACTGCAGGCTTTCCTGTGCATCATCTTTAGAAGAGGCTTCCTTCTGGGACGACAACCATGCAGATAAATTTGATGCAGTGTGCGGTGAATGGTCTGAGTACTGACAGGCTGGCCCCCCACCCCTTCAACCTCTGCAGCAATGCTGGCAGCACTCAAACATCTATTTCCCAAAGAAAACCTCTATATATGACGCTGAGCACGTGCACTCAACTTCTTTGGTTAACCATGGCGAGGCGCTGTTCTGAGTGGAACCCGTCCTGTTAAAACGCTGTATGGTCTTGGCCACCATGCTGCAGCTCAGTTTCAGGGTCTTGGAAATCTTCTTATAACCTAGGCCATCTTTATGAAGAGCAACAATTCTTTTTCTCAGATCCTCAGAGAGTTCTTTGCCATGAGGTGCCATGATGAACTTCCAGTGACCAGTATGAGAGAGTGAGAGCAATCACACCAAACTGAACACACCTGCTCCCCATTTAGACCTGAGACCTTGTAACACTAACAAGTCACATGACACCGGGGAGGGAAAATGGCTAATTGGGCCCAATTTGGACATTTTCACTTTTGTTGCCAGCGGTTTAGACATTAATGGCTGTGTGTTGAGTCATTTTGAGGGGACAGAAACTTTACACTGTTATACTAACTGTATACTCACTACTTTACATTGTAGCAAAGTGTCATTTCTTCAGTGTTGTCACATGAAAAGATAGAATAAAATATTTACAAAAATGTGAGGGGTGTACTCACTTTTGTGAGATACTGTATATTAAAAAATCAGAAGATGTTTCTAACTCATTGCTACTCTATGTGAATCATAAAGGAACATTTATAATGAATACTGAATATCTGGGTGCCCGATCATGACAGGTCCTCCTTATAGAGCTAAGACTGATGTATGGAGAGGTGTGTATACAGCGGCTCACCGAGATCAGGCAGACTGTACTCCTGACCACGAAAGATGATCTTATTGGCTGTGTAGACAGGGAGTTTGAAGTTACGCTGCTCGGCCAATGTTCGAAGAAGCTGAGATGGTCGTAACTGGTCCCTCCACTTGTTCGGTCCTGATCTGAGAGGAGAGGAGCAAGAAGATACCTCTGTGTATAGGAAGGACAACGTAACACAGAAACCAAACATTTAAACATTTGCAACCAGGCTGCTAATCCTGCTTTAGAAAAGTAACTTTGACATTCCTAACTTTTGCACTAAGCCTGCTCACTTGCCAATGAGCGTGTCCTTATTGATCACCCATGCCCTCTCATTGGATGGTAAGTTGGCACTAGAATTAGGTGTGTTCTGGGAAACTTTACTTATAAAAGCTTAAAGGGGCTCCTAGGTTCACTTTATATAAAGCATGAGTTGCTCTAACATATCTGTGTGTTTAAATAGAATCTACAGATCTAAATCTGTCTTTATTTTGTCATGGAATGGCAACTGACAATTCGTTCGACAAGATGGCAGAATGGGCATGGGCGTCCGCAGAAGTTTTTTCAGGGGGGGGCATCATTTTAAGGTCACCCATTCTCTGCCCCTTTTTGACAATGTCATTATCACATTATCGCGGTCAGAGACCACAGTCATTGCACAGGACACCGCCAGAGACTGCAGACATGGTACAGGAGACAATCAGAGACTGCAGACATTGTACAGAAGACGGTCAGAGACTGCAGACATGGTACAGGAGACAATCAGAGACTGTAGACATAGTACAGGAGACGGCCAGAGACTGCAGACATGGTACAGAAGACAATCAGAGACTGCAGACATTGTACAGAAGACGGTCAGAGACTGCAGACATGGTACAGGAGACAATCAGAGACTGTAGACATAGTACAGGAGACGGCCAGAGACTGCAGACATGGTACAGAAGACAATCAGAGACTGCAGACATTGTACAGAAGACGGTCAGAGACTGCAGACATGGTACAAGTGATGGTCAGAGACTGCAGACATAGTACAGGAGACGGTCAGAGACTGTGGACATGGTACAGGAGATGGTCAGAGACTGCGGACATGGTACAAGAGATGGTCAGAGACTGCAGACATGATACAAGAGATGGTCAGAGACTGCAGACATGGTACAGGAGATGGTCAGAGACTGCAGACATGGTACAGGAGATGGTCAGAGACTGCGGACATGGTACAAGAGATGGTCAGAGACTGCGGACATGGTACAAGAGACGGTCAGAGACTGCAGACATGGTACAGGAGATGGTCAGAGACTGCGGACATACTAAAGGAGACGGTCAGAGACTGCGGACATAGCACAGGAGATAATCAGAGACTGCATGCATAGCCCAAGAGACTGTCAGAAACTGCATACATGGCTCAAGAGGATAAGGACCTAGTGGGGAACCCCAGATTCCAAGGGGGGGTACCTGCGGACGCCCATTAGAATGGGCTTCGCTTGCGGCTGCAAGTCCACACTAATCGCAGTCTTCACCAGAAACCCCAACAGGGAGCTTTGAGTTTTGCCTCTGGTTGATTTGTCCATGTTTGCCTCACTAGCAATGTGAATTAAAAAAACACAAGTAGACTCACAGGCATGTGCAGGGGGTGTGCCAGGTGTGCCTGGGCACACCCTAATCCCTACGTTCGGTGCCGATTCCCCCTACTACCCAGGTTTCCCCCTGTGTTGGCCCTGCAGTGCTGCTGCCTTCCCTACTCTCCTCTTCCCTGTCTGCTGCGGCAGATGTTTCAGCGGAGGGAGGGGGCTAGTACATATGTAATATACCGGCCTCTCCCTTTTCTAAATGAACACAGTGAACACACTCGCTTAATGTGTCCATTCATACAGTGAGGGAAAAAAAGTATTTGATCCCTTGCTGAATTTGTACATTTGCCCACTGTCAAAGAAGTGATCAGTCTATAATTTTAATGGTAGGTTTATTTTAACAGTGAGAGACAGAATAACAACAAAAATATCCAGAAAAACGCATTTCAAAAAAAGTTATAAATTGAGAGAAATAAGTATTTGACCCCTTCACAAAACATGACTTAGTACTTGGTGGCAAAACCATTGTTGGCAGCTATCACAGAGGTCAGACATTTCCTGTAGTTGGCCACCAGGTTTGCACAAATCTCAGGAGGGATTTTGTCCCACTCCTCCTTGCAGATCCTCTCCAAGTCATTAAGGTTTTGAGGCTGACGTTTGGTAACTTGAAACTTCAGCTCCCTCCACATATTTTCTATAGGATTAAGGGCTGGAGACTGGCTAGGCTACTCGAGGACCTTAATGTGCTTCCTCTTGAGCCACTCCTTTGTTGCCTTGGCCGTGTGTTTTTGGTCATTGTCATGCTGGAATACTCATCCACAACCCATTTTCAATGCCCTGGCTGAGGGAAGGAGGTTCTCACCCAAGATTTGATGGTACATGGCCCTGTCCATCATCCCTTTGATGCGGTGAAGTTGTCCTTTCCCCTTAGCAGAAAAACATGCCCAAAGCATTATGTTTCCACTTCCATGTTTGATGGTGGGGATGGTGTTATTGGGGTCATAGGCAGCATTCCTCCTCCTCCAAACACGGAGTTGAGTTGATGTCAAAGAGCTGGATTTTTGTCTCATCTGACCACAGCACTTTTACCCAGTTCTCCTCTGAAACATTCAGATGTTCATTAGCAATCTTCAGACGGGCTGTACATGAGCTTTCCTGAGCAGGGGGAACCTTGCGGGTGATGCAGGATTTCAGTCTTTCACAGCATAGCGTGTTGTATAGTAATTGTTTTCTTGGTGACTATGGTCCCAGCTGCCCTGAGATCATTGATAAGATTCTCCCGTGTAGTTCTGGGCTGATTCCTCGCCGTTCTCATGATCATTGAAACTCCACAAGGTGAGATCTTGTATGGAGCCTCAGACCGAGGGAGATTGACAGTTATTTTGTGTTTCTTCCATTTACAAATAATTGCACCAACTGTTGTCACCCTCTCACCAAGCTGATTGGAGATGGTCTTGTAGCCCATTCCAGCCTTGTGTAGGTCTACAATCTTTTCCCTGACATCCTTGGACAGCTCTTTGGTCTTGGCCATGGTGGAAAGATTGGAATCTGATAGATTGATTGCTTCTGTGGACCGGTGTCTTTTATGCAGGTAACAAGCTGAGATTAGGAGTACTCCCTTTAAGAGAGTGCTACTAATCTCAGCTCGTTACCTGTATAGAAGATACCTGGGAGCCAGAAATCTTGCTGATTTATAGGGGATCAAATACTTATTTTACTCAATAAATCAGAGGATGCCAAAACATCAACCTTGTAAAACTTTGAAAAGGTGTGCACTGAGGACCAAGTAGCCGCCTTGCACACTTGCGACGCAGACGCCTAATGTCGGAAAGCCCGGGAAGTGCTAATCGTCCTGGTAGAGTGAGCCGTGACCGGGAAAGGAGGCTCCAGACCCCGAACAGCAAAGGCTTGGGTCACCGTCTGTCTAATCCAACGAGAAATAGTGGCCGACGAGGCCGCCAAGCCTTTGCGTGGACCATCCACCACTACAAAGAGTGCATCTGACCTCCAAAAAGGAGCCTGCAGGGCTCGAACAATATCCAGCGAGTGCAAAGCAATCTCCCTAGGGTGAGAGGGGCGCAGGCATAGCGAAGGAAGGATAATGTCCTCATTGATATGGAAGGAAGACACCACCTTAAAAAAAAAAGAAGGTGAAGGATGCAGAACCGCCTTATCCTTGTGTAGAACCAGATAAGGGGACCTACACAACAGAGCCGCCAGCTCGGACACCCGCCGAGCGATGTGATAGCTACCAGGAAAGCCACCTTTTGCGAAAGCAACTGCAGCGATATCTCCCTCATATTCTCAAATGGCGGCTTCTGCAGCAACGAGAGGACCAGATTAAGATCCCACGGCGCCAGAGGCGACCGTACTTGGGGGGAACCCCCTGTACGAAGGTACGGATCAAGGAATGCGTCGCCAAAGGACGCTGAAAAAAGATCGCCAGAGCAGAAATCTGACCCTTGATTGTGCTCAAAGCCAGTCTCTGTTCGTGCCCTTTCTGCAGAAAAGCCAGAACCTGAGATACCGAAAAGGAACGGGATTCCACCCCCATCCTCGCACCAGGAGATGTAGGCCTTCCAGGTGTGGTGATATATCTTCCGGGAAGTAGCCTTACGTGCCTCGAGCATGGTGGGGATCACTGAGTCCGAGACACCCCGATCCCTCAACACCTGGGATTAAATAGCCAGGCCAATAAAACCAGAGAGGGTAAAGCAGGATTCAAGATGGGGCCCTGGGACAGCAGATCCTCGCGAAGCAGGAGTCGCCAGGGGACATCCACCACCATCCGTACCCAGGGCCGGCCTAAGACATTGTGCTGCCTGGTTCCAAGAGTAAAATGCTGCCCCCCCGCCCCATTAAAAAAAAAAAACATCCACCAAAAGGCCCCCACATCCATTGTTTTATATTATGACAATTAAAACTAAAATAAAATGTCAGATTTACATGCAACAGTGGCGGTGCTGGGGGCTCAGACACAGCAGGGGTGGTGTGGGAGGGTTAGATATAGACGGAGTAGAGAGAGGAGGTAGATACAGGCAAGGGGTGGTGGGGGAGGTAGGCACAGGCAGGGGGTGGTG
>BLSH010002386.1:829830-840018 GCA_018402905.1 Glandirana rugosa
GTCAAACACGACACGTATAGGTTGAACGTCGGTGACGAAGATAATTGTTTTGACTTCCCCAAGGAAATGTTCACGACACACAGTTGTGTGAAGGTATGTCTCCCCTACCTTACATTGGTTGTACATCAGAGCAGAGTGAGAGGATCGAGCCCGGGAGCGGGAGCTGCCAGAGTTAACTTTTCATGTTAACAAGCTAATGACTGCTTGCTAGGATTGTCTAGCAACCAATCACTTGCTGTTTAACTTGAAAAGTTAACAAAGGAGCTGCCTCCATCCAGCACTACTTTGCCTCTCACTCCATTCTCTTTTATTGGGACCATGTGGAATGACAAAATATATTCAGTTTTGTTAATAGAAGCAGTGGCTGCAAGTTGGATATGCACAGCACAAACTGCATCCATTGAGGGAGATCTCCATTTGATGAACTGGTGCTGGACAGAGGCACAGAAGAACAATGCCTTGGTTGAGGTGGAAGGTCAAAACCACCTTGGATAGAAAAGAAGGCTCTAGGCCTCAATACCACCAGAAAGGATTCTTTTAAAGGACAAAGCCATCAGCTCAGACACACACCTTGCAAATATGCTGGAAACAAGAAATTCAACCCTGTGATAGTGGAAAAAGGAATATGCCTGATAGGTTTAAAAGCTATTTTCTAAACCTTTGAAAGAAACAAATTCAGATCCCACCAAGTTGCAGATGAGAGCACAAGGGTAGTCATATGAAAGACAACCTGTTTAAAGCTAGCAGTCTCTGAAACCTGATTTCAAGTTCTAAGATCTGATCCATGATGGTACTTAAGAGTAAAATGCTAATCCAAACCCTTATGCAGATGGTCCAGGGTTTATCCCACAGCAAACTTTCAGGGTTCAAAGCTTCCTTTTTCACACCAAGGGAAGTATGCCTTCCATGTGCTATGGTAGACCTTGCTTCTAAGTTTAAGCATCGTAGGAGTCACCTTCCTATAATTTCCATCAATACCTGGGCTTCAAAGACCATGCCATTAAAGCCAGCAATTCTGCAGCAGGATTGTAAACCAGTTCCTAGGACAGAAGATCCGGTTGATGTCGAAGAGCCCACAGAGCATCTACCAGGAAATTGATCAAATTAGAAAAACCACATGCGTCTGGGCCAATCCAGAGCTTTGAGGATCACCGGAATGTCCTTCATTTTGATTGGAGCAGACAAGGATGGAAGTTCACGGGAAGAAACATGTACCTCAGATTGTGCTGATATTCTGATCCCATGGAGCCAATAGAGCATCCAATGCTTCTGCCAGAGGATCTCTGCACCTGAAGAAGAACCTGTTCAGTTTGTTGTTGAACCTGGAGGTCAGGATATCCACATCTCCCACTTTTCAAATCAAATCGATTCGAAAACAAATAAATGAAACAAGTTCCGAAAACTAATTAAACAAATCTAAACTAAACAAATTTAACGAAATGAAGCAAAACGAAACAACTTTTTTTTATTCTGCACATGTCTAGAGGCAAGATTCCTCCACACCGATAAGGTATCCAGGACTCCTTCCCAGCTTGACAAGTTGGCATCTGTGGTGACAATCTTCAAACAGATTGTAAAGAAGGACATCCCCAGCTCCAGAGCACGATTCCTGAGCCACTTGCCTTTGGAAGCAGACTGAACAGACTTGTCCCATGAACACAGATGTTGAATTGTAGGAGTTTGGAGTGAAACTGAGCTAATGCGACTGTGATAAATGTTCCTGGTTCATTAAGAATTTCTTTTAAAATGAGCATCACTGCTTACCTTGCCATTGGAATCTTTTGGTTGCAGACCAAATGCACGGACAATGTAGACCCTGACCAAGCACTCTTGTAACCCTAAAGGTGGCAGTTGGCTGAACTTTTGTGGTGGTAATTTGAGGTCCGGGTCTTCTGGAAGAGGATATATTTTAAAGGATCCCTAAAAAGTAAAAAAAAAAAGTGTAAACTTGTACAAATGTTTTATTTTTTAACGGTTTTCCTTAAAAGCAACGTTTTAGCTCTGATCAGACCTAATGTGCTAATAATTGAAATGAGTTACTAAAAAGGCATGCATAGACCTGCTAATTTATGGAAATGTTTGCAATCTCTTTTGTATAAACTATTTATGCTTCCTGCCAGTGAAGGGCACGTTGGTTTGAGTTTCGGAACATCAGTGGCTCCTTGGTTATTGTTGCATCGTTGGATACTCTGGGTGCGGGTTAAGCAACATATTATGTGAGTGCACATTTTAAAGGTTTAGTCGGTCTCTGGCTATGCTTTTTATATTTAATAAACTTGTTGCATAACGATTGGTTTTTGCTGTTCTTCTATCTCCATATTTGAGTTAACGGAGAGCAAGAGCCTGATGTGGAGGGGCCCGGTCCTGGCTTCTTGATACAGAGTGGTGGAATCCCACGGTTACACAAGCGCTTATTGACCCATTTCATTCTTAAAGGTCATAAGCTTCTGGTGAGTCCTTACCTAAAAGGTGCATGGGGGATCACAGCATGGGGTTGCTAATACCTTGCACCTCCACAATAGAGTTTGTGTTTGCAACACAACACTGTGTAAATTTGGAGCACATATCACATTTTTGGATAGTATTTGTGGAGCACTTTGAATCGCTTAAACAATTGTTTTCACAGCATGTTGTTTTATGCACATGTTGGTATTTGTAACAATATTGATATTAGTTATTGCATTGAATTTTTTTGAATTACATGTTTATAACACAAGTGCTGTTCACTACTTTTAGTGGGGAGTACATTTTTTGAGCAGCAGCGTGGAATTCTATTGGGCATTCCAGGGTGCTGGTAACACTTTTCTTCGTATTGTTATCCCAATGTGGTTGCAAAAGCAGAAATACACTTTTAGGGCTAGTTCACACTGGTGCGATGCCAGACATTGCTTGTGATTCGCACCGCATTGCTTGTTGTGCAGATCACCTGCGATGTCTGTGAGATGTAAATTCAACTATACGAACTGTATGGCTGAAATCGCACCGCATTCGCACCAAAATGGTGCAGGGCCCTTTTTTTGGTCCGCACTGGAATCGGATCACATGGATGTTCACACCTATGCAATCTGATTCCTGCACTGCAATCACGAACTGATCTGGGGGTGTCATTAAGGGAGGCCCATCCATTTTGGGCGCAGGAGCCCCGCCTCCCTTTTCCCTCCGCCCGCCTCTCCCGTCCATGCACCCGGCCCCTTTTCAGGTCATCGGGATGCATGAATTACTATTACGGTGGTGGGTGGGAGTATTTTGGTGAACTATTTTAGTGCACACTATTAGAGCCCAAGGCTTTAATAGGGCTTCAGAATAGAGTGAGCTGTGAGCGCAGACAGGATGCTCACAGCCCACTCAGGACCTCCTCCCAGCCAATCAGGTGACGGATTTGACACCCATCACCTGATTGGCTAAAAGCACAGGCGATCCTATTGGACGCCTAGCAGCCATGATGGAAGCCACCGTGGGGGACACGGAACCGTTGCACACTACCCGCCTAGATGGGGTAAGTACAGCGGTAGAATGGGGGGAGAGGTACCACTCGGTGGGGGTGTTTACCTTTCGGGGGGGGGGGGGAAGGTGAGGTGCCAATCGGGGAGAGGTGCCGTTCGGGGGTGTTTGCCACCCCCCCAAAAAAAAGCACCAGCCGCCACTGGGTGTCATTAGCTTTACACTGACACCCGCAGCGGTTTGCAGATGTCAGTGTGAACCAACAGAGATTCAGGTGGGATGCGGGAACCCACACAGGAATTGTGCGGGTTCCCACATCGCACAAGTGTGAACCCAGCCTTAACCTCCCTGGCGGGATGATTATTTCAGATTTTTGATGCTGAAAGCGGTACCATTATTTTGCATGAAAATTTGGCGTTTTATATTGTAGGCCTGTAATTCTTAGGAATAACTCACTTAAATCTGTCCAAACAAGAGTCTAGTAGACATCCCGGGTATGAAAACGTTTGAAAAATGAAATCATAAATTATAATATAATAAATAACTATAAATAATTGTCAAAAATAATAACGTAATAGTAATAAAATGTATTCAATAATGTAATCAAACCAAAAACACTGAAATTTGCTCATTTGCAGAATTGTCGCTGTCATCACTTTCAGTTTCTGATGATAAATTTCCCCAAAAATCAGTATCACTCAATTCTGCAAATGATTCTTATTTACTATCGCTGTTTTCTAGCTGATCAAAAACCACTTTTGACGTAAAGGGACACTTTTTGGTTGCTATGGACGTTCTCAAGTTTCCAGGCAGAAAGAATGACATTTATTATATAAAAGTGCATGCAGGGCACTGGGCAAACCACTAGGTAAAAAGGGGATGTGAAATGATTTCATACAGTAATGTAATCTATAAGATTACAGTGTACTGTATGCGCTGTGTGTGTTTCACTTTTTGAATTTCCCGCCGGTCTCCGTCCCTGTGTGACGCGACGCTCGCAGGGAACGGAGCCCGGCACACAGAGGCATCGGGCGGAGGACACAGCCCGCAGACACGGCGGGGGACATCGCTGGATCCAGGGGACAAGGTGAGTAGCGCTGCCTGGATCCAGCGATGCGATCCCGAGTGTGGCTCAGGGTTACCGCTCTTGGTACTGAAATTCCACCCCGAGCCACACTCGGGAATAATGCCAGGGAGGTTAAGGTACACTTTTGTTTAATTTTTTTCCTCTTCTCCAGTTACTTCCCTGATTTCCTTTGCAACTTAGGCCCTTTTCACGCAGACATTCTGATTGGGTCCATCTAGTAGGTTTTAGGTGGGCCCAATCGAAACCTCCATTCTTCTCTATGGATTGGAAGATGTAAGCAGGCATGTGTCCGTTTACACCCGCCGAAATGCAATCCAATCCGCCAAAAGGAGACGGGTGGACATCCGTTCCCCTTCCATCCAGCGGATCAGATGGAATGGCAGTTGGGTGTAAGCAGACAGGCGGGCTGTGTCCATGTCTGCTCTGCATAAGCGGAGTAGACATGGACCTGTTATCTGCCTGCTCAGTGGGGATCAATGGACAGATCCCCTGCTAAACATCGCAGCTGCAGTCCACCCAGTGTGAAAAGGGCCAGCCACATTTTTTAGGAACCTTTTATTTAGGAGGGTTTACGTTGGCTTTACATTGTGTGCACCCAGGAAAATGTGTTTAAATGTTTAATCTAACATTAACCACTTCAATACAGGCCACTTCCCCACCTTCCTGCCCAGCCCAATTTTCAGTTTTCAGCGCTGTCACATTTTGAATGACAATTGCGTGGTCATGCAACAATGTACCCAAACTACATTTTTATCATTTTTATCACAAATCTTTTGATGGTATTTGATCACCACTGGGGTTTTAATTTTTTGCGCTACAAATAAAAAAATTTGAAAAAAAAAACGTTTTTCTCTGTTTCTGTTACAAAACTTTGTAAATAAGTAAAGTTTTCTCCTTCACTAATGAGGCTGCACTGATGGGCACTGATGAGGCAGTACTGATCGGCACTGATGAGGTGGCACTGATGGGCACTCATGATGAGGCACTTATATGCAGCACTGATAGGTGGCACTGATATGCAGCACTGATGGGCACTGATGTGATGGACACTGATAGGTGGCACTGGTGGGCACTGATGGTCACTGATAGGCAGCACTGATCAGGAGGCACAGACAGGCATCACTGATGGCCCAGAATGCCATCCTAATGGGCACTTATTGGCATCCCTGCTGGGCTCACCTGGTGGTCTCCAGTGGGCATCCCCATTGGTGTCCAGTTGACATCCTCGATGCGTCTGCACTGATAATCAATACGCTGATTATCGGTGCAGACCCCCCCATCAGGAAAGCAGCCGATCCACTCTCCTCTACCTGCGCCTGTCAGTGCGAGTGGAGGAAAAGCCGATAAACGGCTCTTCCTGTTTACACTGATCAGCTGTGATTGGACACAGCTGATCACATGGTAAAGAGCATACATCAGTGGCTCTTTACCTAAATCGGAGATGCAGTGTGTCAGACTGACACACCACACCACAGATCGCCGCACTGCACGCCCCCCTGAGTGGCGGCTTATCCTGCTGGAAGTCATATGATGCCCAGTCAGGATAATGAAACCAATTCCCGGCCGTCATTCTGCTATATGGTGGGCGGGAAGTGGTTAAAATGATTGTAAAGTCTCATTTTTTTTCCTATAAAAATAACAACTATGTTACACTTACCTCCTCCGTGCAGTGGATTTGCACAGAGTAGCCCGATCCTCAACTTTTCAAGGCCTTTTCAGGTGCTCCAGGCCCCTCCCTCCTGTACAGTGCCCCCACAGCAAGCAACTTGCTATGGGGGCATCCGAGTCACAGCTCCCTGTGTCCATTCAGACACGGAGCCCCAACCCGGCTCCCTCTCCCCTGATTGGCTAGCTGACTGATTGACAGCAGTGGCAGCCAATGGTGCTGCTGCTGTGTCTCAGCCAATCAGGAGAGAGAATCTCAGGCGGCTGAGACACTCGTGGACATCGCTGGACAGAGGGGGACCTCAGGTAAGTATTAGGGGCTGCTGCACACAGAAGGCTTCTAATCTTAATGCATTAAGATAAAAAACCTTCTGCCTTTACAACCACTTTAAAATAACATTAAGCTGGATTCTCAAGGCCATACATTAGCACATTTTGTCAGGGTTGCTTTAACATTCCACATGACGTTTCAGCCTGGAGAAGCAAGTGATTATTGCTAGCGGATATACCAGCCGCTAGCGATAATCACAAGTAAAATCCAGCAGGCTGGTTGTACCCAAGTTGATTGATTGATTAAACTTGGTACATTCAGCCTGCCCATACATGGTTTGAATCTCAGCAGGTCCCCGCTGAACCAGCTGAGATTTGAACCCTGTATGGCCAGCCTTAGCGAGAGCTGCTAACAAAGTAACTGATAGCAGTGCAATACAGGCAGAAAGCACATGAAGTTATCAGTTAACTGAATTTCTGGTAGGATCAATATGTGTTTTTTGCACTTTTTGAGCAGATATCTCAAAACCCTTTCAAAGGTATATTTACCAGGCGAAAAGAGAGCAAATACATACCCTTTAGGTTACCCCACATTAGAAGGCAGCAGGTGAATAAACCTGTCAGCTATAGATGAACCTAATGCCTCGTACACACGGGACGACGATCGTATGTACGATCGTCGCAAATCGTATGTTGCATAATGTAAATAGCATACTGACATGCACCCGACGGTCGTACATACAACTTGCGGCCGGCCGAACGTGATGACGCGAACGAGCGTATACAGAGGAAGTAGCGTCACCCTTTGGGCTCCTTCATCTAATTTCATGTTAGTTGAAGTGGACTTGGCGCATGCGTGTTTAGCACAATACAACTTGTTGTACCCAACTGCTCTACACACGATACAACGGTCGTAAGCGAGCTTGTTGGTACGACCAAGTTTTGTAGTCTGCACATACAACTCCCATGTACGACTGTCGTATGTTCAACTGTTGAAAGCGCGCCCACAAACGATCGATTTCTGCAACGGTCGTGAGTACGACGTGTTGAATGAGATCGTCGTCCCGTGTGTACGAGGCTTAAGTAAGCTTCAGTATACTTTATACATTTTAGTCACCTTAAACTCTCCAACTACAGAAGGGTCCTCAGCTTCATCTTGAGATTTTCCCCTATACAGTTTGAATGTCCGGCAGAAGTCTGATAGGCCCTCGTAATCCTCAATGTTCTCTAATTCCGTTTCCAGAACCTACCAGAGAGGAATACGAATTGTTGGAATTTTACTATGCAAAAAAAAAAAAATTATACAATTGCAGTCAACAGATTTATGCACAGGTTAGGCTTGCTCAATGCTGAAAGAAACTCTTAGATCAATTCACAAAGCTAACACACCAGGATAAGGATCTTCATTTTCACAAAAAGTTACAGTCATTTTTAGTCCAATAAGATTTAAAAATTGTAGTCACATGGCTAAAATAGAGATCATTATCCTTGTGTTAAAGGTTTGTGATTTGAGCCTTCAGTCCCGTGACATGATTTCTTTAACCACTTGAATACCAGCCTGTATTACCTCATTACCACGATCTCTTTTTTTGGCACATTTTTTGGATATGAAGAAATTGAAAACTGATATTGAGGGGGTTAACATTGAGCTTGAGAATGGTGCAATAGATACATTAAAGTGATAAGATTTGGCTATAAAAAAAAAAAATAATAATAATAAATAATAAACATGTTATACTTACCTGCCCTGTTTAATGGTTTTTCACAAAGAAGCCTAGATCCTCCTCTTCTCGGGTCCGCCATTGACGCTCCTGGCTCCTTCCCCTTGACCAGTGCCCCCAATAGATTGCAAGCCGCTTGCTATGGGGGCACTGATGCGTGCTCACTCCCAAGCCCTGCTCTATATGTCCAAAAGACACATAGAGCCGTGGCTCGCCCCCCACTCTCTCCTAATTGGCTCTCTAGCTGAGATTGACAGACAATGGCTCCCCCTGCTGTCTCAATGGGGAGAGGCTCTTGTGCACATCACCGGATCCAGCCCTCTACAAGCTCATTACAACTGTAATACAGGACAACCAAATGTTCTGTCCAAAAATGGACCATGTACATTGCAGTGCCATAAATAAATAAATTCTATAAAAAGAGGGAGGAGAGGAGGGTCACCTATGAGCTCTACGCGTTTCGAAGTCCAAGCTGTTTCATCAGGAGCAGTACATATCAGAATCTATGGGAGTTGATTTACCAAAGGCAAATACACTGTGCATTTTGGAAAGTGCAGTTGCACTCTGCAACAGCATTTGCTCCAGAGTTTAGTATATGAGGGGAAGCTCTGCTGACTTCCATCATCCAATCATGTGCAAGCAAAATTCAGGTTTTTTTTTTTATTTTTCTTACACGTGATTGGGTACTCTTTTCAAAGTGAAGATTTACCTCATTTACTAAGTTCTGGAGCAACTGCACTTGCAGAGTGCAACTCCACTTTGCAAAGTACACAGTCTATTTCCCTTTAGTAAATCATACCTATATTTCAATACAAGATGCATGCGGCTATCAAGGCATAACCATCAGCCCATGACCCCTCATGGGAGAAACAACCCCTCATGGGAGAGATATCCCCAAAGCGAGACCACTGGAGCTTACTAGGACAGATCGGGTCGTCACCTCACCAACCTCCAACATTTGCAGCGTACCCAGATAAAACAGACTGTTAAACCCTTAGCATGTCAAGAAGATGTTCAAATACCACTACCAGCAAGGACATGCAACATGGTCAGAGGAACCGATCTGCTCTACAGACTACCCTCCAATCTGATCCACTTAGATGGAGGAGGATGGATCCCCTTCCATTTTTTTCTTTTAGTGGATTGCATCACAGATGGACAGGTGTAAACAGTCAGTTTACACCCGCCAGTTCATAGGGGCGAATGGGCTGTCCAATCAGGTCGCCTGAAAAACTGACAGGAGGACCTGATTGGACTGTTTGTGTGAAAGGGGCCTAAATTGTTACTATCAGATATGGTTCAGTGGGTTGATATTGAAAAACAGGCCTTTACTGTATGTCAGGATACCACATTTCCATTGACCTTGCCTGGGAATTAAAGGTGTTAAAAACCCTGTACAGCTCCTGTTGGAGCTTGAGTGTCTCCTCTTTAGTTCTCAGACTACAAGAAATAATGGCATTGTACAGATGGAAAGCCTAGACACCATTTGAGTTTTACACACATTCCTTCCAGTATGCTGAACTCTGGTCTATAGATGTTATAATTAGTGTTGAGCGAACCCGGACTGTAACGTTCGGGTCCGTACCGAACTTTCGGGTGTCCGTGGCACGGACCCGGACATTTCAAAAATCGTTCGGGTTCGGTCCGGGGTTCTGCTATTTTACTCCACGTGTTGAGAAGCTGCAGGGCAGCCAATCAACAAGCGTTTCACTGGTTTGCCCTTAGAAGCCATCACAGCCATGCCTACTAATGGCATGGCTGTGATTGGCCAGTGCATCATGTGACCCAGCCTCTTTATAAGCTGGAGTCACAGTGCTGCAGTCACATGCTCCTTGGGTTAGTGTAGGGAAAGGTACCTGACTGCGTGAGGGACAGATTTGAGACATTTTAAGACCTGATCCTGCATCCTGAGATAGATTACTTTACTACTGCTGTCTGTGCTGTTGCTCTGAGGACAGATAGCAGAAATTAGAGATTTCACATACCGCTGCTTTGAGTTGCAGA